>VZRX01008466.1:123362-219300 GCA_013398075.1 Notiomystis cincta
GGAGGGAGGGATGTTTGGTTTTGGATTTGCTTGTTTGTTTTTTTGTTGTTGGTTGGTTGTTGTGTTTTTTTAAAAAATTTTTGCACCAAAGTTAAATAATAATCCTAAATGACTGTGTAGTGTTACTAACTGGCTAGTGGGTATGAACACATTCCATACAGAAACAGAATTAGACCAAAATCTGCATTACAAGAGGTAATTAAAATCAGTAGTGCTGATGTGACTAATGCTATTAGAGCATTAGTGATAGGTCAGGCCCTGCTCCAACTGGCAGCTCTATTCATTCACTGAAACAGGGCCTTTCCATAAAAACTGATGAGTGCAGAAGTGCCTTATTAAACTGTGAGAAGAGATGAAAAATACCTTAACACGCTTTCAGAGGGGATGAGTGACACACAAAGCTGGTGCCTGCACTGCAATGAGAGCAGCCACTGGTGCTGCTGTTAGGCAGACAAAGCCATATTAGTCTTAAGCATTCCACTAATTAAAACTAAATACATCTTAGGAAGCTCTGCAAATCCCAGGAACATGAAAGAGGAGTGTTTGCTGAAATTTTGAGCAGTGAAATAACACTGCAAGTCCTGGTGAGACAGGGAAAAGCACAGTTGCTGCTTTGATTTCCCTAGGGTAGTGATGGGCAGTAAAGCAGGTGAGAGATGGGGCCTGGGGAAAATTTTGTCCTGAATTTTTATAATTTAGAGAGACATTGTCAGGTCAAATATGCTTTGCAATGAAATGGTATTGAAGCCAAAACCCAAACCCTTTCCTTCTGAACTGAAAAATTTAAAAAAAGGTTCACTCATTTCTTCTCCCTTCCTCTCAAAATCTGCTGAAGTACCTCTTCCCCTCCACTCTTGACAGACCCCACCTGCAGTGCTGCATCCAGCTCTGGCCCCCAGCTCAGTAAGGACATGGACCTGTGGGAGTGAGTCCAGAGGAGGGACACAAAGATGGTCAGAGGGCTGGACCACCTCTCCTGCGAAGACAGGCTGAGAGAACTGGGGTTATTCAGCCTGGGGAAGAAAAGGCTCCAGAGAAACCTTCCAGCACCTACAGGGGGCTCAGGAGAGCTGGGGAGGGACTTTCTACAAGGGCATGTGGCCATAGGACAGGGGGGAATGGCCTTAAACTGAAAGAGGGCAGGTTTAGAATTTGCATGAACTTCCACCCACCCTCATGGTCAGGCCTGGCCCTGGGCATGCCTGTATCCTATGGGCCCAAGGAACAAGAACTGAAACACAACAGACATCTCCTGAAACAAAGAATAAAACCAAACACTACAGAAAGGTAACTGTAAATGTTTTAACTGTAATGAAAGGTAACTGTAAATGATACTTATACATAAAGTATAATTTAGAGGCATAATCAAACAAAAGATTAAAAACTGGATTTATCAGTGTTTTTTTCATTAAATAGCACCTTTTTAAATGATAAAGATGACAGTATTTTACTGCATGTAAATCTGAGGTGAAAAAGCATATCCACTCAAGTCACATTGAAAGTGTACAGTGCATTTGCTAATTAACTGCAAGAAAAAGTTTATTTTTTTCAGGACTGCTGGCACTAAAGGCAGATGTGCTGAAGCAATTTCCATGTAAACACACAGGTAGTAAGAGCCTTATTAATATATCAATTCTTTATTGCATTTAGTATCTCGTCATATGTTTACAGGACCAAGATATTTTTATTTTGAAGCGCACTTCCCCTTAGTAGGAGCATCTGTGTGTATGTGCACACACATGCAGTTGTCCCAACCAGGGATGACCTTCTCAACCTTCTCCTCCCAATTCCCTTCTCTCCAAACAGGAACTGCATCTTCAATCTCTTTGTTTTCACATATATAGTTATCATAACAATGCTAACGAGTGAAAAATGTCTTCCATCCCCTCTTGTCACAAAGAGTTTGAAAGCTGACCAGGCTTCGAAACTCATCCTAAACAGGGGACATTTTTGATTCTCTGGCAAAGATTTTTTCTGCAGGACTGATAGAGTAGAGAATGACCACCATAAGCTGCACCCTTTAAAACAGCAATGGTTGTATTCAATGAGACCAAACTAATCTGCCTCCTCTCTTCCAAAGATACTGCTCGAGGTGCAGTTTGATCAACTGCACGACTTAGAGCAATATTAAAAGAATTGCAATTCCTCCTTCAGATTTTTATAAGCATTCTTCCTGAATGTTCTTCTAGTCAGTTACTCTCTAATTAATACCAGCAGAGTATCAGTGATGATGCACATCCCCCGCACCAGCTTAATTAAATCATACATTCAATTCATCGAGTTTTCCACTGTTCCCAAAGAACAACAAAATATCTCTTCTTTAGTAGATAAAGAGGAATTATCGCCTCATGGGACAAGCCAAACACCAACTGATTGCATCATAAAAGAAGTCTTTATAACTAATTTGGATATTAAATACACTCTAACACAGATATCTTGCTAAAATACTTTCTCCTCTTCCTTTATAAAAAATAACTTATTTTTCATGCCTAAATCTCTCCTCCAGTTTCACCTTCAAATGACTCAAGAAAAACAGACCCTGAATGAGCTCCAGCATAGCACTAGTGACCTTTTTGTCTCCTGATTGAAGAGTCCCCCCCATGTGCCAAGGCCATCCCAGGGATTCTGTGTAACAGTGCAGTGGGTGCAGCATCATCCACTGTGCAAAGGAGACATGGCAGGAATTCCCTCCTTGCAAATGCTGCCTCTTGGGTTCTTAAGACCATTTTGAGCCTTTCTCCTTACATTTCATAGGCAGAACTGAACCACTCCATTTTTGTGCTGTTTTACTTCTTAACAGCCACTTTCTCTAGATCTGACAACTGGGAGCACTGTGCCTGATCAGATAATGAATGTTTACATGTGATGGTCAGTGTTTCCAAAATGCTCCATTGTTCCCAGCCCTGGGGTGAAGCCTCGATGCCCGTCAAGACAAGAAAGCAAGAGAGGAAGGAAGGATTTCCTGCCTGGCAAGAGCAGTCTTCTTTAAATCAGAGATGGAGCTAACCACCCATTCAAACATCTGCACACAGAACACTGACACAGATTGCCTGGATGTGCCTTACACAGGATTACCAAATCCCAGTGAACCGTGTTTAATGAAACAGGGTGAGATGATTCTGTAGTACTGGCAACATGGCAGGCAGAGGAACGATCACAAACTGTCTTTTGTTTGTTTGTCCCTCTGGAAAAACATGCATTCTGTTGCCATCCTCTGCCCTGATGCAGCTCTTTGAATGTGCTAAGTCTCTTGAGAGACTCTGGGGAAAGCTTACAGCCTGGCCATCATGTAGATTATGTCTGCTTGGCTGATTAGAGAAGGGTATGTATTTTATTAATAACTGTGTTTATCCTCAGTTTTAGGGTTTGTACCTCCTGCAGGAGTGGGTTTCCTCTTTGAGTTCAACCCCTGTGACATCAGTGATGCTTAGGCACTTGACAACATGGTGGATGTGAAGATCTGCTGCAGAATCTGAGGGATCTCTTTGGTATCCATGGCAATAAAAGACCGACCTGCTGGCAGCGTCCTCTGCAGCCTAAAGAGCAGAATAAGGGACAAGTCACAATTACCACCTCAAATTGCCTTCCCTACCACAAGGCAGGATTCTTCTTGAATATCTTCCCAATCCATTCTGTTCACACTGCTGTCACCATGCAATTAAAGGTTTGGGAAAGTGACAGAGGGAGAAAACACTGAGAGCAGGTAGGGTACAGAGTTCCTTTCAACAACACAAAGAAAGAGTGTTTCCAGAGGTTTCTATCCATGTCCTCTTTCTGACATGCCAGAATTCCACTTTGATCTAGGTACCTGTGATCCCATGAGGTGTCACCACAACTGATTTGCTGAGGACAGCTACAAATTTACACTGAAAATGAAGATACTTATTCTAAATCTACTATGAACCCACAGCTCTTTCAGTTCAACAAGTCAAATGATTCTAACTTGCTCTTTGTATCTCTTCTTTGATGTTGCTGCAAATTACATGGAAATGTATTTTTCAGCCAGTATTAACCTGACACATTTTTATTCACAGCTTAACCCACCCTTAAAAGTTAAACTAGAGGCATGTTACAAACCCCATCTCCCTCATGTCCAGTTAGCAGGCTTGGGATTTATTTTTTCTCTGCTTTTTGAATGAGATTTTGCTCTGTACTTTTCCTCCAATGCTAAGTAAACTCTCACTTTTAAAATTAGTTTTAAAAAAAGCTGCAACAGAGAATTCCCTTCTCCTTCCCCCACAGCAGTTACAGGAAGGCTTTGTCTAATTCTGCACTTCCACATACATAGAAATGCATTTCAGTGACAGCATTGTGTGCATTTTCCATGCCCAGGGAACTAGGCCATTATAACATCTCCTCTTACACAGCAGAATATGGTCAAAGATTTTTTCTTTTTAAAATTCCTATCAAAAGTAAAGGAACTTTCTGTAATTTTAATCTTTCAGAATGGATTCTCTTTTGATGAATAACACAGCTCTGATGTACAAGCCTGCAGCCACAACTCATGGTGTCTGTGCAGCTGTATCTTTCAATCCTTTACTGCTTAAAATTATCTACTGAGGGCCAACTCCCTTTCAGATTTCTCTCATTCTCCTCTAGTTGAAGACTCAAGCAGAAACAGAAAAGACACTGTTGATATTTGTGGCTATACCAGCTTTTCGCTGCAGGTACTGGTCCTCAGTGGATGTGGAACCTCAAAGAACATCTGGGACAGAATTTCTTTTTCTTCCCCCTCAAGCCCAAACATTTTAAAGTGAAATTATGTAGCAGAACTAAGCCTAGGCATATTGTCTCAGATACTCCAAAGAATGTATGTCTCTAACACAAGTGGAGTATCTGAGTCAAATTTTTCAGTTTTGAAGACCATTAAAGTCCAGCTTCTTTTGTTTTAATTTCTTTTCTTAGGCCTACACACGTTGGAACCATATACTGGGCAATAACAAAGGCAACACATCTCTGCTATGATTACCTGGTAACAATACATAAGAGTATAGTGCACATCCTGCAGCAGGAGCATGGCTTCAGCTGCTCCCTTTGGATGCACACGATGCTCTGAACTTGTTGGCTTATAAGGGATGGCTGCAGGATCCACAAGCCAATCTCCTCCCTGACACAACTCTGGAGCTACAGCTTCTCACCAGTACATTAATAATAATAATAGCAAAAAAAAGATGGGTGAAAACTTGATCATGACCCATCAATGTGCACTTGCAACCCAGAAAGCCAGTTGCATCCTGGCTTTCTTTCATCAAAGAAAGCAGGGTGAGGGAGGTGAGTCTGCCCCTCTACTCCACTTTGGTGGGACCCCACCTAGAGCGCTGTGTACACCTCTGGGGTCCTCAGCACAGGAAAGACATGGACCTGTTGGAGCAGGTCCAGAGGAGGGCCATAAAAATGGTCATCAGAATGGAGCACCTCTGCTATGAAGACAGGCTGAGAGAGCTGGGATTGTTCAGTCTGGAGAAGAAAGTCCAGGGAGACCCTATTGAGGCCTTTTAATACATACAGGGGACTCATAAGGATGTAGAATTTTTACCAGGGCCTGTAATGATAGGATTAATGTAGCAGTTTTAAACTGGAAGAGGGTAGATATGGAAGAAATTTTTACAATGAGAGTGATGATGCACTGGCACAGGTCATCCAGAGAAGTAGTGGATGCTGTATTTATGGAAGTGTTCGAAGTTGAGTTGGATGGGACTTTGAACAATGTGATCTAGTGAAAAATGTGCTCATGGCAGGAGAGTTGTAATAGATGATATTCAAAGGTCCCTTCCAACCCAAACCATTCTGTGACTTTATGATACTATGACCAAAACCTCAGCGCAGAACAACAGCATGAGCAACTCCCTGTACTAAAAGCACCGTTTAGATTTAGGCTGAGTGAAAGCAAACAGTACAAGGCAAAAACCAAAGACACTTACCTATCTGCCTGGTCTCCCAAGGACCCTATAAATATGGCAAAAGCGTTGACTTGATTGTTGGTGGTCAAGACCTGCGCAAACCTCGCCGGCTGAATTCCGTATCGCTCGAGATTTGCGTCACTCAGGACGATAACGAAATACTCGTCGGCCTCCTCCTTGGTGATGTCCCGAATGGCGTGTTCTGTCCCTTCCAAGGTGTGGTCTCCACTCATGCAGAACTGGGCGTGGGCATGCATGGTCTGTGTGCACAGCATAACCATGTGGAAACACGGAAGATGACTTTAGGAACAAGCACTCGTTTCAGCTAGCGCAGGAGGGACTAAATATTCAGTACTGCTCATCAGGGGATCCATCAGGAATGCAGACAGTGCTCCAGATACAAAAGAGGATGCAGCTTTTTGTACAGAATTTGTCATATTTTAAGACAGGCAGCACTTCTTAAAAACAGTTGGTCAAACAATCAATACACACACAGGGACCTAATTAGACTGGGCCTTAGGGAAGGTAAAATACTTTGGTCAGCTGCAGTTTGAGTAGCTACATTCCTTTGTAGTTTAGGAAGAAAACAAGGCTTAGTTTCCTAATGCTATTAACAGCTCCTGCATCTTCATAATTTGCACTGGACTTCCAAATCCTAGTAGTGTCTCAGTTATTATCAAATACCTGATTCCTGGCAGTGGCAGTCACATTTAAAAATGATAAAACATTTTGTTTGAGCTGTTACAAAATAAATACACCATATTCTTTGATGAAGCTGTTACCTACATAGAAGGCCAGGAATTTTAGATGTTACTAAATCAGGCTCTTCTAGCTGAAGTAGCTATTTTAAAAATAGTTTTTGAAGGAAGCTCAAATACATGTTTCCAGGCCATGAAGCTGCCAACCAGCTAAATCCTACAATATACTCAATTTTTCTTCATCCTACTACAGAAAAATTTTGATGAATGCACTCACTTTGCCACTGTGATTTAATATGTTTCCAACTTAGCACTGACACATTTTCCCAATGCTACTGTGATGCATACTTCTTGAAGATGCCAGGCGAAATCACTGACCTGGGATCCCTTTACAGTTTTGAATTAGTCACTTGTGGACTAATAATATCACATGATTTGGGCAGAGCTATCTATATCACTGTATAATCTGTGGAACTTCCCCTATTCTGTAACAGGTAGTCAAAATGACACATTTAGGGCATAGCAGTCCAGAACAAGGCATATCCAGCTTCTATTATTTTGGAACAATTTGTTTTCTGCCATGTCTCTGAAAGGTCCTGATTCATTTTTATGCAAATACATAGGTTTTGCTTTCTTGTCTTTCTTTTATTTCACTGTCCTCATGTTTTGCATTCTGTGACCTGCCTACAATTTTATCTTTGCAGTCATAAAGTCCTTAATTATCCAGCATCACTTATCAGTTGGATTTACCTTAAGAATCTCTAATCTTTGCTTATTGTTCTTGGGAACTTTGTCACTCCCAACCAAGGCGATGTTGAAGCCATCTCCTGAATGTCCAACAATGTCATACTACAAGAAAGAAACATCATCAGTCACCTGTTAGTCACAAATGACCCTTGACTCATGATGATACAAGACAGATCAAAGGCAATTTTCAATTTTCAACAAAAAAACTCAATTACTGTTCCCTGTTTCTGTTCATGAGCTGCTTAAGGGAACTACTTGCAATTTCTCACTGACATGAAAACATTTGAAAGAATTGCTAAATAATGAAATTAAGGAACAGTTCCTTATTTCCATGATCTGTTTTTGACATCATCCCACCAACTGCAGAGCGGTGATGTGTAAGATCAAGACCTTGCCCTCTCACATTGTCCAAGTATTTCTTTTAAAGCAGCAATTTTCATCCTCTTGAGTCTGACAAACAAGAAGCACATTGTTTGAGAGCAGCTCCTATGTTTGATGAATCTTTTTGGTGACCTCATTCTGCTCTGAGAAAAAAAAAAGTATTACAAGTCCCCTTTCTTGAAAATCAGCACTCCTTATTTTTGTGCATAACAGATCAAAGCCATTGCTGAAAGTATGTAGAGAAGTGAATTCCAAGAGCCCTTGTATGTTTTCAAAGGAGATGGTGTGCACATCATTCTCCTGTGAGATGCTGCAAAACTGACAAGTAGAACCGCAATAGTTCAAATATCCTGTTGAACAAATACAGCAATATTGCGAAGGCCTCTGCTTTATGTGAGAGCTTCATTGTTGTTACATGAAAACCAAGACAAGCTGAGTTATGGCAAGGTCCTGACCTGCCCTTTGTGTTGTGGATGTGGCAGTCACCCCAGGGAGAATTCGTGAGCAGGACAAAAATGGATTTAAGAGCTGTCTACCCCAAGCAAGAGAGCACAGTGTACAGAATCTGAGCCCAGGGAGACCTGAGCTGGCAATTGCTCAGCATAAACATGCCTGCATCTCCCCCTGCCTAACTGGCACAGACTTGCCTTTAGTTGACAGGGAGCCCTGATGCAGTATTTTACCTTTCTATTTTACCTTTCTGTTTTCTTTTTCTCAAGTACTGTTAAAGGTTCCTGCTGGGTTCACCATCCCTAATTCCCATATAATCATTTGGTAAAAGGCAAGTCTATTCCTCAAAGTTTTTCTGTCTTTTCTTTCCTATTGAAAGATACTTTATTTGGTGTAAGTCAGGTCCTAGGGAGTGAAGAAATGGCATTCTATACACACAAAGCTCTTTTTGTTTCCACATCACTAATTTGCTTAAAAATATACCAGAAGAAAGCTAGAGCAGCTGGAACAACACTTTTAAAGGTGACACCTCCCACTGTAAAAGAGCAAATGTGCCACATACTGTAGATTATTTCACTCAAGGTCAGACCATTTTATGACAGCCCCACGTAAACCAGACTTCCCCTAGGAAATCTTTATATAATCTAGTCCCCACACAATCCCATTTCTTTCTGCTCTGTTGGCTTTTCCCATTTCTGCACTCCTCAGTTCTTACATGTCTAGTATTTGCTACCCAGCCTCATGTAATGCTTTCAGTCTGCCACATGCATGCTCTTCAAAACCTACTTCTTATCACCAATAATGCTTCAGGACTCTCTCTTGATGGCTATGAAAATACATGGCAAATGAAAATACACAATTTTTGAGAATAATGCTAAGGTTACATTCAGGATACTTCCTAAATAAAAGAGGAATAAATCCTGTTTAATAAAACCTGAATCACATGCAAGGAATGTGTGCATGAGTATTGTTTTAAACATTAGAGACTATTCAAATCAGAGGAACTAAATAAAGCAGAGGTTTAATGAAGCAGAAAATATACAGCACTCGTGGTTCTTATGCAATGCCAGAAATGCCCACACATCTTCAGGGTAGGCTCTCAATTATGAAACCTTCCACATCCTCTGCTGAGCAGTTTTGTATTTGGTATCACTTTTAAATCAACAGTCTATGTAAAGCAAAATGCTGCCATTCTCCTGTATAAAAGACTGATCCCTTTGTAGAAAGCTCCTTCTTGGTTTCCTGGCTGTTTCCCACTGGGTGTCCTCGTGTCAGCTCTGCCATACTGAGTTCATGCAAATAGGCCAAACTGCTACTTGGGAATATCACTGTGGTTCTTGATATACACCAGCAACAGACCAAGCTTTCATCTCAAACAGTCTGAGTTTAAATTCAGTGTGACAGCCTGTGCAAGGGGAACTGCTGTATCTCCTAGATGAAACACTAGATGCTGACCCTACAGTAGGGCCCCCTCCACATTCTTGCAGAAGGCGGGAACAGACAACGTGGGCACAGGCAAGGCGAGGCTGAAATGATCTGAGCAAACTGTTGCAGGCAAGGAAAGGCATCCACCTGGGAACATCATGTCCTGTCTGCTCCCTGCTCAGAGAGCTGCTTATTATTCTTTGTGTGTGCCCATGCATGCACCCGATAGGTGTGCTTATCTTTAACAGATGTTATCAGTTTCCTTGTTTCTTTGCTGACAGCTTACTCTGCTATTTGTGATTTAAAACGTTTGGTGAGGCAGCAGGGAAGAAGTGGCTATTTGATTCACCCTGACTGCTGCATTCTGGGTCAAATAGGGCCTCCTGAGAAACACTGAGATCCTGCTGTGCTGTGGAAGAGAAGAGCTGTGGTCAACAGCCTTCATGTGCTGGTCCTCATGGTCCTCTGATCCCTCTGGAACCCAAGTCAAGGACCATGAGTAGCCAAAATCTAATGAGTGTGAGTTTTGGGAAGCTCAGCTCCCCAAACTGTGAGGCTGGATGAGTTCACAGCAAGGGAATGCAGCTGCGCTGACAAGTCAACGTAAGACTGCAGGCTGGAAGACCCTCCCTGGCAGGGGGGATGGGAGAAGGTTCACAGCAAAGCCTTAGAGCTGACAGAAGGGAGATGTTTGCCCAGGGGAATGTATGGAATCTGTCACAATTTAGGAAAACAGAGTTTGGGACTGGAGCAAAGATGCTCATTCTGAAATGGTAAAGAATTAAGATCTCTCTTGCAGTAAATTATTACCTCTTCCTGATCTGTGTTCTTGTAAATAAACCCTTAGTGATTTCGCATCACCTTGGTGCACTCATTGCAAAGAAAAGGTGCAGACAGCTCCACAGTCCTGGTCATACTGGGAATCCCAACACATGCAGGCACATGCAGACTTTGTCAAAACCAGTTTCCTTCCTTTGCAGTAGCTGAAGACAAGCACAAAAGAAGGGCCTTTGAAAAGCAGGGATCCAATCTGATACTTTTCCCCCATAAATTCCCTAAGGAGGATTTATGTGGATGGAGTTACAAGTGAGAGAAAAGCTGTGATACAATCTTACTTGGAATAGATTTTGGTTTTGTTTTACAAAATTGCAAGCAAAGGCTCTCAGGACAAATCCAGCAGCAAAATACATTTGCCATAGTGCAGCTTAATTGAAATAATATATTATTGTGGTACACAGGAGCTTGTTTTCTAATAGCCTCAGGTACACTGAGACAAGGACTGCTCTATTCAGGGCACACAACATGTAAACATGCATCTCAAAATAGCATCACTTTGTTGGTTTCTTTCCATAGGGAAAGGTTAAAACAATCTCTGTTTCACTGTCACAATTTGCACTGAATGGATGGTTGCTGCTGCCTAAAATGGGTAAAATGGAAGACTTTGTCTTCTGCAGCTGCCATGCCAAAAGGTTTAATTTCTGAAGGCGTTTAAAAAGCTGAAAGAAGATGTGTGTTGAATGTAGAAGGCAGTGTGAATGAGACTCTGCTGGAGGGCTAGATCTTTATAAATTTCTCTCTTCTTTGGACAACACTGAACATTCTATTTTTCTGAGTTTATTTCAAACCTTTTGTTTATTATTTAAAAGGAACTATTCTGCCAAATGTGTGGACCATTTCTTCTTTTCCTGAATTAGCAGTGCTGCCTCCACAATAAATTTTACAAACACAAAATGCTAGAAGAGGCATATAAAATCTGCACTATCCCTTTAATATAGCTATAAATAACAATTCAGGCTTTTCCTACTAGTTACATAATATGCTATTTATTGAGTCACAATATTTTTAAGGCTTCATAACATTGCTGTTGGATAATTTACAGGACATGTCTCCTCAATCTGCCATCATGTGTGCAAATCACAGTAATCTGGGATGATATAAAAACATACAGTTTGTGACAGACATAGTACTACCTCAGATAAAAAAGAGAACAATCTGCCCTTCTGTGTATTTTCAAATGACTGGCACCTAAAATGGGATGTTCATAAGATGGGCCTCCTGTTCTCTCCTTGACAAGGAACGATTCACTGCTTGCACTCATAGGAAATGGAAGTAGGGAGGATGTCCCACACGAGCATAAAAAGCTGAAAAATACCTGCTGCACTTGTCTGACTTTATAAAAGGTAACTTCACTACTTGCTTGGTGCAGTCACGTACCCAATACTCAGCTCTTCTGTATAAGAAGGCAAGAAGAAAGTATTTTCTACCTTCACTTAGTACTGTTAAGATCATCAGAAAATCTATATAATCTCTGATACCAAGGGGTACCACCCATGGGGAAAGCTCAGGTGGTAGGATAAAACAGCCAAGGAAAAGCCCCTCTGATTAATTCACAACCATATTTAGCAGAGAAGTAAACCAAGCACCGTCAGAAAAGTCATCCTGAGCAAAAGCCAGGAATTGCTTTCCAAAGTCTGCACTGCAGTTCGATAGCTGAAAGGAACTTTACTATGTAAATCCCCTTTGCTCAACAAGCAAGATGATCCCCTTGGTTCAACACATATTTTACAACATACTCCTCAAATTTGCAGCATATGTTGTTGTGAGCCATGCAGATGGGGCTACAACAGAAACAGATAACAGCAGGCATATCTGAAGGCCAAAAAAGTCTGTTTTTATAAAACCAGGCAAGAAGAGAATAAGGACAAAGAAGAAAGAAAATAATTATAAACTGCAGATTTTTAATTGCACACTACACAGTTGTGTATCTTTTTCAAATGGTTCCTTTCTTAGATATGAGAAATGTATGCTATTTTTGTAGACATTCCAAACCTTCAGCTTTGTCCTGAGAAAAATCAGCATCATCTTGCAAAATGTCAAGAGTTGTATAGAATGGAGTCAGTGATATTTTTAAAAACTCACTGCCTCTCCTGCTCTCTGAAGCCTGACCCGTAGATTTTAAAATCACAGAACTGAAAAGAGTTTGTAATGATCTTAACTAATTCTCCACACTGTGCTGGCTGCATGTCTGACATATGTCATTCCTTTACCATGCACTTGAGAGTTCTGGGTTCTCAGCTTTAGAGCTCCACTGGAAATAAGGACAAGTGGTTATCTGCCACCGTGTTACATCCTTCTCCAGTGTTATCACTTTCTAAGCCATTTTCCTCAGCTGTGTGAATGTAACATAATTAATTGCTCAAAATAAGAATGAAGAACTATACCCTGGTCATCATTTCTGGTTTAGTCAAGACTTCATTGGCTCCTTGATTTTTATCTCCTCCACACTGAGCAGTTCTTACTAGGTAACTTGCTTAGTTATTTAGTCATTCCTTGTACAGAGACACTTCCATACCCTTTGCAATCTTTGTTACCCTCTCTTCTTTTTCAGCTCTACCAGAACTTTTGTGAGATGGGGCAGCAAAATTGCACACATTACTCATAATGTGAATGCACTAGAGATGTTTACAGTAAAATCCTCATGACTTCTCGTTTCTTCTCTCTTTTGCTAATTCAATTATCTTTTTTGACAGCTGGTGAGAACTGAGTGTTCAAACAACCATGCAACATAATTACAAGACAACTTTGCTGGGTACCAGTCTGTAGTTGAAAGTGAGGACTAACAGAAACCTGAGACTTTCTCACTGTGTATTTAAAACCAAAATTCTTTTCTTCCACCTCAAGCACTTCACATCTAAAAGCACTAAACACCACCTACCATTTTATTTCCCAGTCACCATGTATGGCCAGGTCCTTCTCCACCTTCTTGCAGTGAGATTTCCTTTGTTGTTTTCCCAAATAACTTCATATAATTAGCAACTTTTGTCACCTCACTATTCATTCCCTTTAACAGGACACTCATGAATATACAGAACAACGTAAGAGCATGGTCTCTGGCACAGATCCCAACACAGCTCCACCACTGACCCACTAAAAAATGACCACTTAGTCAGTTTCCTATATTTTTAGCAGTATTTTGTTTATATAAAGGATTTCCCTTTTTATCCCCCAAAGCCTCTGGTGAGAGACTTTGTCAATTACTCTTGGCTAAGGAGATTCTACCAACCAACCAACCAACCAACCAACCAACCAACCAACCAACCAACCAACCAACCAACCAACCAACCAACCAACCAACCAACCAACCAACCAACCTCGCTTGTCACATACATAGATACCTTACTTCCCTTTACAAAACCTAGGTTGACAACACCACAGTAGTCAACAGGTAATATTTATCCTTGTGCCCACTACTTTTCTGTGTGGATGATCCTGCATTTTGCCATAATAATATCTGTGTTGCTCAGATATGCCTGATTTACCAAGCTACACAAATTGTGCTGCGTGATTACTGCCACTGTAAATATTTGTCCTTAACTTTTCTATTATCAGTAAGCAGGAGATATATGACCAGCTGAACCAATAAAGCCCTGATTTCCAATTATTTTTTTAATTACATTTGCATTCCCACATGGCTTCTCTGGGCTAAGGTATAAGTTTATGGTTAGAGCATTTTCCTCCAACAGGATTACACAGCATCACTCTCTACCCAGCCTATTTTCATTACATTTTCAGGAATGTAGTGACTTTGGGAACAAAACCATAGCTTCTAATTTGTTTGAAATTCTGCAACATGCTTTGTTCAACAAAGTTTGAGGGCAAGAAAGCATTACTGCCAAAGAAGATGGTAGCACATACCTTGTTTTCTTAGGAAAATAGCCTAAAAACATAATGCTTGTCTCCTTTTACAGACTTTTCTCTTGAAGGATAGAAGTGTGCACAATTTACTTTAGAAGACATTCTAAAAGCACATGCCTGATTTTGTACATCAGATTCTATGGAAGAACAGAAACCTGTAGAATTATGTTGTTGGAGGAACAAGGCGAAGCAGACCTGACTGAGTTGATCTGGACTAAGTTTCTATTTACTTCGTTTGGGAGATCTTACATTTTGTTCAGATGTATTTTAATTCTTATGTTTGATATGCTCTTCAGCAAAGGTAGTGGACATTCTATTCTTCCATTAAAAACAGGGTTTGTCCAGAATTAACTGGAGACTGCTATTCCTGCCTTCTTTATGGCTAAAGAAACCTGGCTTAGACCTTGTTTAGGCTTACTGAGACAAAAAGAGACATTTATTTACATTTCATTTGCAGACTACCATTAAATAACATTTGGAACCTAGTATGTTTCAGCACAAGAAATTATTTTCTTGCTTTCAGTTAACTGGAAGAGACAAGAGATAAAGAAGTCTAGTCTCTTCCCTTGACCAAGTACTGCTGTGTGTGCTCTGGGCAGATGGAAGGACGTGGTATCTCTGCATGTCCTGAAGCTCATATTTACTTGTGCTCTGTAGACTTAAGTGTTTCTGCTCAAAGAAACAGGTAAAACCAGAAACAAACCCCAGCAAATCTCACTAAATCAGTCTCCAGAAATGTGTAATGTTTCTTATCCTTTCACTAGTATTACTTTTCAGGTTGCTAGAAATAGATTAATGTCTTTATTTCCTTGTGGAATGAATAATATTCTTTGGCTAGACTGACTGCTGAAACACTTTTTCCACTGCTGCACACAGCCTGTGCAATAACCACAGAGCTCCCAGCCCAGCTGCAATTACCTTGAATTTGTGCTCATAATTCTCAAAGGCCTCCATGACCATGCAGACGGCCTCCATGGAGCGCTCCAGCCGCCCGTCCACCCCGTTGAAGCGGTACATGCTGCCCGAAACATCCACCACCAGGCGCAGGCGCTTGGGCTTCTCCTGGGGGCTCCCCGGCTGGCAGGGAAACACGACAGAGCAAAACCCAGGAGGAATGGGAAAGCCAAACGTCAGTAAAGATCAAACACTCCAGAAAGAGCACCTAATGCGCTTTGCATTTTTTTTATTTTATCCAGCAAACATTGTTTGGTTCTGTTGTTGGTTTTTTTTTTTCAAGAACAAAAAACCCAACTATTTGTGTATTTCAAACCAGTTCTTTGACAGATAACTCAACTCATTGTTTTCCCTCACCTTCAATGGCTGGAAATAAAATACCTCCAAAAATTCCACACATGCTTGTCAGGAAAATACTTTTTCTTTTTCAGTTTTGATTCTTAACATTTTTATTTCAGTACAGAAACTCTCAAATTTGCTCTTTCTGCCAAGGCTCATAATGGAAATGCTTTTCCTTGGCATGCAGTACTAACAGGGACTGTATATGACTGTAAAAACTTGTCTGCTGAGGTTAATAACATTCCAAAAATGTTTGAAATCTTGTTCTGATTAACTACTAGTTCCATCTTCATTCTAATGCTGAAACCATTATTTTTTTCCTGAAAACAAATTCCATCTGTTCTAACAATTTTTGGCACAGTACATTCAAGGGAGGTGTTTTATTTAGCATGCAATGAGATGTGTCTGGATTCAAGTATGAGGCTATTAAAGATGATCTGACAAAAAACCAGTCACAATATAAACAAATAGCTAAAATGTTCCTTTTACCTGTAAAGGATTTGTGTACTTTATTCTTTCTATTATCTTTTAATAGACTGTGGCATTTCTGCTCTCCCAGAAACAAAAGAAGAGAAGGCCCATTAAATCCTACATTTATTTTGGTTTTTATGTGCACACATAAAGGTGTCCTTTTATTTTCCTAAATGAATTATTTTTACAAAGCTTTAAAAGTGATACACTGAGTAAACACATTTTGAAACAAACGAGAATTGAGGATTCAATCACTTTTCCCTTATTGCTCTTTCACACAAGCAGTGCCAAATTCCATAAATCATTCAAAGCAACATAAGGACCAAATAGCATAAAAAAATAATACCAGGAATTTATCACATGTGGGTAGCTGACATGCAAAAAGATGCTGTACCCAGGCTTTAAAAAAAAAACCAACTTAGTTACTTAAAATTTGCAATCTGTCATTAAGCATTACTGTTAAGTATTATGGACTAGCCTCACTAGGTTTTGGCCAGGTTTACTTGGTCTGATTCTAGTGGTTTCTCTGTTGCTGACTCACATAGGTCTAACTGTAAAGCCTTCTAAGGAATGACTAAATTGGGCCATAGGACAATCAACTTTATCATATCTTAATGGCTTTTCCTCACACTTTTTTTTTCCATCATAATTTTTATTCTTGTAAATCCAAGTATCTGTGGAAGTTGAAATTATTTGCATACCATGGAATAAGGAAAATACATTTGTAAACCACTTTTTGTTTTTAAACTTCCTAGGGGATCAGCATATTTGTTAATAAAAATTAAGTTAGTGAGAAAATATTGTCCTTTTTTCCATAAAAGCAAACGAAATAAATGTTTTCTGCTAATTGCATCCTGGTCATTAAAATATGAAATAAAAACATAAAAAACTGTTGGACTGGATCAAAACTTAGCACTGCCTACATTGGTGTCCTCTCTCTGAGGGTGGCCAACAGGAAATATTTATGTAAGACTATATGAAGAGGTACAGCAAATTTTCCATCCTGTGGTTGCCTCTGTGTCAGGGATATCCCAAGCCAGAGATATTTTTCTGAGTTTCTCATCCATATAACTTACTCAAACTCCAAACATAAAGACTGTACAGCCACTATGAAATCAGGAAGCCAGCTAAGCTCTTGTCCACCTTTCCCTGTTCCTTGTTGGATACTTACTTGTGGCTCAAGTTCTCCACGTCGTTTATATATGGCTTTTTCTCCTGTCAGCCCATCAATGATTTTGGCATCATCTAGCTCTCCAACAGCTTGGTGTCTCAGCCATTGTCTTTCTTTACCCTTGGCCTACAAAAAAAAAGAAATCTTCCTCAGTGATGGGAGTGTGTGTTAGACAATTTAAGACCTACTGCACATGACATACACATTAATTTCTTTGTAATGATGTGACAGTTTTGGCGTAAGTCAAAGAAATCCAAACACATGTTCACAGCTGTCCTGTTCTTCTCTGAAAGAAAAATCAACACTGGCAAAGAACATGTTCCCTCTGTAACTTAGTCTTTCTTCAGTAGTTTCATATATAGGTGTTTAACTATGAATTGCAGAAATGTTAACCTTTCTTCTTGAAAATATGCTGAAAATGTGTGTGGCAAGCCTGTTCAGAAACACACACAACTGAAGGGACACGCATAACTGACCATTTTTAGGTGTTTTCAATCCACATAGAAGAAGAAAAAGTCATTGGGTGACTTGAAAAACTAAACAGTATCCACTTTATCCACTTTAGGCGATGGTAAATGGTTGCTTTTAAAACAACAGAAGAAACAGAAGAGACTAATTACATATTTTAAAAACCCACTTTTAAAATTGTGATACTCAAGAGACATTCTAATAAACACTTATTTTGTTTCAGTTAAAAGGACATTGGTTATCTACAGCCTGACTTGATGAAAACACATTACAATCCATGAACTCAAATATTCATGGAACTCCTGTACACAGAGCATGCAGTTAAGATTGAAGACTCAAGTGTTATACTATTATAAGCAACATATTTAAGCATGCCTTCAAAGGATAGCTTCGTCACGGTTCATAATATGTAAGATCCCTCTAAAGACAGCCAAGTCTCTAAATATGGGGTTTATGGTAATTTCTGTTTAAATCTTCATGTTGAAATTGCTCATCCTAATCATAAGCCCAGCAAGGAAAGAAAATTTTGAATTTATATACATATAATGCTTTTGCCCTCTCAGCAAATCACTGGTCAGCAATTGGAGGAAAATCAAATGTCCAGAAGGACACAAAGTGCCTTAAACATTGATTTTCAGGAATTCCTCTCTGATGAGCAGGAAGCATTATATTACAAATCCTCAGTAAACTGCAGGCTTGGGATTTGAAATATGAATCTTTATAGTGTTGTATGGGCAGGTAGTGACTTCTTCAGATTCAGAGAATCTTTGATTTTGCATTGGACAAAATGTATGAGTTTTTTGTTTTGTTGTGCAGAGAAGTAGTTCTGGACTACAGACTATTGCCTACAATTATTCAAGATTAATGGACTACTTGCCCATGAAATAAGTAGTGGGCAGAAAATGAAAATAAGTGGGCAGAAAGACTACAAAGCCACAGAAAAATGTTGTGATTAACAAAATCAAAAGCTTTACAGATGCTTCCTGATGGGAAGCAAAAACAATGTTTCCCAAAAAACATGGAAACCCCAGCCTTTTATTAAATCACAGAAGGGAAAGTGGAAAAGATTTCTGAGGTTGTGAATTCAGGCAGTTGTGTTCTCTGATACATTTCCATGGTGCTACAGTCAACCAAGCTTTAAGCCACTTTGGCAGTGGGGCATCCATGAGTTTGTACCATCAACTAGGAATTCCTTATATCATTAAATATGCCTGGGATGAAAGTTAAATCCCTTCTTCCATAGGATCATTCATTCTTTTGTTGCCTTCAGAGTTGTGTAACATCACAAAGAGACACCTGCAAATTGACCTCTACATGTCTCACCAAAATGTCACACTGTAGGAGTTTTCCAGCTGGGAAAAGCCCAGAGGCAAATTTCAAATTTCACTCGAATTAACCATTAAAAAAGTACTCCTGGAGAAAACATGCTGCTGAGTAAGCAAAGCCTGTCTAAAATGAATCATGCACCTTCCAGGGGGATACAGGAAAGATGGCTTTGTTCCTACTTCTCTTAGCCACTCTAAGTAGTGGAACAGAGGTAGATCCTCATCACTTCCTTAGCACTGGTGTTTTGTCAAATTTTTGTCATTTGCTCTCTTTCAGTAGACAGGAGGGACAAACAACAGAAGATTATAAAGTTTCAGTTTCAGTTTGAGCAAATTCTCAACTAGTTTCGCTATTCTTTTCATTGACAGTGCTTTAGCTTTGCAGCTATTTGATGTTCAAGGAACATCAGTGTGGGAAGAAAATGGCTTTCAATTATGGACATAGCCAAAGCCAGTTTAATACCTTTGGAGGTTTATTCAACAAAAGCCAGAATTTGAGCTAAAATTTTATTGGAGGAACATGGAGTTGACATCCTCTCCTAAAACAGGAAAGAATGATGACAAAATCTGATCTCACCTCTTTCCAAAATAATGCTAAAAGTACTCAGGCTACTTAGTGTCTGCCTCTTCCATGCAGAACTGCTAAGAATTTGTTTTCTTTTATAAACACTGAAAAAAATAATCCCCTTCAGCATGGGTGTTATACAATGCACATATTTTACATATAACAGAGAAACTTCAAATCTTTTTTAATATGCAATTTTCATGTGTTTAAAACCAACTTAAGTTTAAAAGCATTTACAATTTTAAGAGAAAACCATAACTAATACATATACCTTGCTTTGATATTTGACTAGAAAGGATGTAGAACATATTACTATTTCAATATGCTGCAATCATAGTGATGACAAAATATATTCATTGTGCTGCTTTTGAAATCAGAAAAATGTGCTAGATACTGTATCTTATTAGTATGGCAGTGGCTGATCACAGTGCACCACTACAGTAATTCTTTCCACTGGAAGATGTCACAGGCATATTTACAAAAAAATATAGCTGTTATGTCTGTAAATGTCAGAGAAAAAGTCGTGCATGTGAAGTTATCACATCTAAATATGTAACTCGTAATGGCAGAGGATGTATTAAACACTGCCAGTTGTGGTCTGCATTCGTTTCTGGGAAAACATTACACAAATGTTCCCTTAGCTGCTGAAATCACAAAACTACTACTGACAGGGCACAGGGTTTTTCATATTTCCAGCTCTCCAAGCCATGCTTATTATAGGACTGCTACTGTTTTATGCTTGCTGCTATGACCAGACCATTCCCATATGCCCTAAACCAGACAGAGCCCAGCAGGCTCAGTAACTCAGGCTCAGGTTTGTCCAGTTTAAATGCAGGAGCCCAAATGATGCTCAGAAGCTACAGGGACAGCTGCCCCTGATTCTCTCTGCAGTAATCAATAATGACAGAAGTACTTTCTGGAAAGCAAGTCACCTAACATAAAGAAAGTCTTTCTGAGTGACTGACTGACCATGAACTTTTGCATTGGGAGTTCAGACAGACGAGCTTTAGAGGAGAGAAGAAAGAGCCCATCAGTGACAGGATTTCCTGGACTTCTGGCTCTGCTACTTCTACAGAAGATAAACAAAAACTCATAATGTTTTGATAACGTTGTTCAAAGAGCTGACAGAGATCAGCGAGCTATAAAAAGCAAAATGAACAATGAAATTACATTCTCAGACTATGTTTATGTATCATTTTCAAGGATCTGCCCATTCCAAAAATCTCTTTCTGCTGCTGCTAACTTTTGGTGAGCCATGGACAACTGGACCTGAAATCTAGCTCTTGATTCTAGGGAGGTAAAATTTAATCAAAGGAACATATTTTAAACAAACCCACAAAAATAACAATAAAAAGGCATATATTGAAGAGAAAACCCAGGTTAAATAAACATGGGCAATGAATTTTGATTATGTGAACACAGTGAGTTTGAAACAAAACAAACTCTAACATTTTTAAAAAGCCAAACACATTCTCTACTGAGAAGGTAATTTGGGATTTTCACAAAGTTAAAAACACATAGACATCTGAGTTGCAAATTTTACTGCAATGAACTTTGCCATTGGTTTCTCATTTGAGATATGAGGAATGACTGACTGATAACAGAAAGAAAACTGTTCTAGTTGAGATCTCATAGTGTACACAGGACTATACAGAAAATAATGGGAGACAGATGCACAGTTCTTCATGAGGCCTGGATAAATTACCATGCTAAAGGATTCAAACAGCTTCTTTTCCCTCTCAAAAATATCATATGAAATGTGCTTGTACTCAGCTTCCCTATTAACAAAAGGCATTTTGCAACTACTCCTATTATCATTTATCTTCATTTTCTTACTTCCTCTTCTAATAAAATCCCTACCAAAATCTATATAAATATTTATAAAGTTTAAAATTTTCTTTTACTATTTCTCTAATTCTATGCTTTGCTTTTCCAAATTCAGTAATTTGGTTTTTTCATCATAAATTGCATTTCCTAACTTTGTGGGTAGCTGTTACAGGTTTTGGCAGGAAGTTAGCAAAGTCTCATAAAATACTGCAGCTTATAAGACTTTGCCTTGATATTAAAATGACCTTTTTTAAAAAAGCAAGAGGATATGCCTCCTTATATTAAAATATGTTACATTTCGATTATGTTTAACATGATCCCTAAACATAAGAACTTTGGCTCCAAGGGACAGATAAGGCAGACAAAAAACCCCCCATACTGAAGATTCACTTATTGATTTCATACCCAGAGTGTGCTTCCAATAGCATGTGTGCTAGAAACATGGCAAAAAACTCACCCAGATATAGACAATATAGAAAAAAACCTGGGATTTACATCCAAATTTTTTTAACAGAAACCTATCTTTACAAGCCAAAAGCTGTGTCCTGAACTGAGACAAATATTAAATGCATGAATCACCTAATCATACCCATCTTAAACATTCATTACATGAAGAGTTCTCTGGATTGGTAATTCATAGCAAAACTGGCTAATGGTTCTCTGTGTATGTATGTGATTCTAGCAATGCTGTTGTAGCTACAAAGGCTTAAAGGTATAAATAAGGCAAAGAAATATTACTCTTCTTACTTGCAATATTAGAGGATTGGATTTCTTTGTCCAGGAGGAGGCTGTTTATCATACAAAGTGATTTCTTTCTGTATTTCAGTTTTTTGGTTAAGACACAGCACAGTGACTAATGAACTAAGGTATATATACACTAGTGGTTAGTAGCCCTCAATAGAAATATTTATCATCTAATATGTCTTATAAGGAGTACATCACTTTTCCTTTAATTTTCACTGAAGATTAGCAGATACCTCCTACAAACAATGCACTTACAATTTTATTTACCCTATATATGAACACTAGTGTAAAAAAACCCCAGAATAACAACTATGCCAGTTACAAGAAAAAAGGCAAACTGGTGGTTTTAGTGAGTTTCCACTTAGGAGATTTGGGCTATACCTATTTCTATTAGCAAGAGTTAAAAACAAACCTGAGAAAAATCTATGTTTTCAACTGCATATAGAGTAAAGATCCTACCTGGAGTGGGTGCCTCTGAGCATCTATAGCTTTTGCACTTTTCAACTAAAAAATACTCTTTTGGACTGGAGGCAAAGACAAAGACTGGGCCCTACACACCTTCACAAATTCTTTTCTTAATGTGTAGTGGTATTCTGTGTCACAAAACTGTGCTCCTGAATAAGTAATCTCTGTAAGGTGTGGAATGGGAATACTGTAACTTGTAGACATGAGCACTGGGATCTGCTTATAGGCTGCCTTTTAAAACAGTAATATGAAACTATTTCTCCTAATGATTATAACCTGAACCTGCTTTTAGCCTTCACAGGTATGACAACCAGATATTAAGAGGATATTAGCATTAGTATTTGGGCCCTGATGTAATGATCTCCCTGTGCTCCTTTATCAGAGATTCTAGGATTACCTGCAGATTGTCCAAGATGATGCGGAGAGACTGAACTTGACGTCGGACTGCCCCAGAGAACCTTTCGTACGTTGATGCATCATATTCACTCATCTGAATCTCTTTCAATCTAAAGCAAAGAACAGGGAGCTAAGATCTGCTTAGGAAACAAGCATATCTTACATTTACTTATGTAAACTTAAAGTTTATTTACTTGATAACAGGGAAGTTTAGACGGCAACAAGCATACAGAAGAGACAAATCAGACAAGTTGCAGCTGCTCTGGTGAATTTTAGACACAGCAGATGTTCACCAATGTCTACAGGGACTGCATCACATTAAAACCTATAAAAGTTACAAATCCTAAGACTCTTTCCTGATCTGTTTTAAAGTTTGAGAAGTAAATCAGAGGTTCTGAAAATGTGATCAAATTGGAAAGGTTTTGTTGGCTCAGGTGTTGCTATCTGTACATAAAAGGATCACGAGTGTCTATTCATTACATCACTGTCGGAGTATTTTAAACATATCCTGATTCATGTTTTAACACAAAGGTTAAGTAAAGACACACTGTGAAATCTGTCCTTGAAGACCTACAAATAGTAACTGTCTCGAATACTTATCTATCTTTGTGCTTCATTAAATGAAGAAACCTTGAAACAAAGAAGTTTAAATGAACATTAACAAAAAGGTGCTCCCGTCATGGAAAATGAGTCATGTTGGTGAACACTATCCAGTCCAGAGGCCTGGAACAGAGAGCACACCTGCATCATGAAAACAGAAACATGCTTTCTTTATAAGCAAAGATGTGTCCACTTCAAGTTCTGTATCACTTTTTAAACAACATAGTTAAGCAGCACAGGTGAAATTCACCACTGGAATGTAATTACAGAGGTCCAACATTGAAGAAGGAGCTTAGGGGTCAGGTGGTTATGCCAGCAGTGTGCACCATTCAGTATTTGCCATGACCCAACATCATGCAGAGAGACAGCAGTTGTGTACCTGGCCACTCCACCACCCAGCATGTGGCTGGGTTCAGTCCTGAACTAAATCACCTTGGGCTAGCTGTGCTCAGCCTATTTCAAACAAGCACTTGCTAACAGCATAATCTCACTCACAGTGTTTCAAAAATACTGAGATTTTAACTGAACTATAAATGGATAGTAAAGTATGTGTAGGCTAATTTTATTTCTAATAGAAAATTTTTATAACACTATCACAAGTTAATTGCCTGGATCATAAAGTATATCTGAGAACTGCTGTTTAGACTAGCCCTTCAAAGATAATATTAAAATCTTTGTTGCTTCTATCATGAGTATGTCTTTTTCTATTTGGAATTTTGCATACACATAGTCATTATTGCCAACCATTATTCATTAGAGGTAGAAAAACAGTAACTTTCAGTGCTGCACATTTAATTTCATGAATCCTGCCAACAGAGCTCAGTATCTTCAGATCTATAAAAGAAACATTTAGTTTCAAACAGAAAGAACCTCACAAGCCATTTTACTTTGTTGTACTCTACATCAATCCACAGTGAAAGCTCAGAAAAATACCATGAAAAATACTGCAACTATTCCAGAGTAGTTTTTAATTTCATTCTTGTCAAATAGGGCAATTTAAAATGTTGACCACTAGAAATACTATCTAGCCAGGAAAGCATCAATAACTTTTAAATGAAATTTCTCCCTTCCAGATAATCCTGTATAAACAAAGCAGTGAAATCTCCAGTTTTCCTTGTTTTTTTCTGTCAGCCTGAGGATTCCAACCTCCCTTTTCTTATCTGTTAGTTCCCACAGCTATCCAAGTGGTACAGAATAATGATCCAAGTCAAATGTGGTTTCCTAACAGGCTACATTAGCAGCTGGTACATGCCAGCCCACTTGGGTTTTGTAGGACAGAAATTGTTACCTCATGTACAGATACCCAGATTTTACAGGGCATAGCTGCACTGTTCCCACAGCATGTAGCTGTAGCCAGGAATTTCTCTTAGCACTGATTTATTAAATCACCACAGAGGTAGTAGAAACTCATCAAAGCATGCCAGGTGTGTGTATGGACATATGCAGAGAGATGTACAGCATCCAAGACCATACATATCAATTGCTTCTATTGTGAAGCAGCTCAGAAGCAATTTTGAAGTGGGGGGAACACACTTTTTTAACACAAAATACCAGAGATGGACTTGAGAGTTCAGTTGGTGGAAGAAATCTGAATCTCTGTGCACATTCTGGGAAAGAGTTGATCAGTAATCACAGATTACACTCATGCTGGGAAGACCTGTTGTTCGTGTTAATTAGCTGCTGAAACTTAATAGTTCAAATTACAGAATCACAGAATATTCTGATGTGGAAGGGACCCACGAGGATGAAGCCCAACTCTGAATTGAATGGCCCATCAAACCCACAATGTTACTAGCACCATGCTCTAACCATCTGGCTACAGATCTTTCAAACAGAAGAAATCTGCTTGTAGGAGTCCATTTTGAAAGACACTTGTTAAGTGATGAATTCCTAACAACATACAATCTGGATTCATCATAATTCAAAGAAATTTTCTTATAATTTATTTCTTTTTAAAAAGGTAAATATTCACATCAATCTCCTCCATCTAGCTATGTTTTACTCTATCAAATCACATAGTCATTTTCACATTGTGGCCTAATTCAGTAAAATATTCTACATATCTTGTTGAGAACAGCTGAACGAGCTGGTAATCCCTGTTAAGTGGTAATGAACAGGGTAAGGTAGCTGATAAATGCAGTAAAGAAAGAAAATTCTTTTTAGCCATCTTTTTCATATCTTCTGGGAAATGGAAAAGAAAAGAAAGACTTTCACATTACCTCCTTTTAAAGGCCTTCTCACCCATCTCTCGAGCAGCTCTCTTAACTTCCTCAGGAACAGCATCCTTTTCAGCTTGGGATACTTGGTACACCCTGTGGCCAGCGTCCAGTCGATATGGTCCACCTTTGCCACCTAACCCAGCAGTGTCTCTCCCACCTAAGATGATTGAGAGATACAAAACCATTAAGAATATACATTTGATAAGAATAAATTTGAAAAAATAAGAATTTTCTTTAAAGCTTCCATCATCATCTACACATGTTCCAAAAATGTTGTTAACAATCCTCAGCTGAAACAGCCATTGCCAAAGCTTTTCAAAACCAAACAGCTATCATGGTAAGGAAGAACTCCTATGGAATACTTGTGTTTACAGTTCCTTGAGATCAGATTCATAATGGTTTCTACCCTGTACAAAGGGGACCACAGAACATAGAAATTTTGTACATCTGCTCACAGCTCCTGGTCCCAGACTCTACCTTCTCCCTAGAATTCTTGGTTTGCACTGCTTCCAAATCACTTTATCTAGTGACCACTATAATGACCTTTTGGAATTAGGAGGCATTTTGCCTGTTCTATGTACCTCCTGCTTCCACCACCTAAATTTCTGCAGCCACAGGGACATTTAAGAGAAGGGCAAATGACTCAGCCGAGTTTCTGTGGCTGCAAGCTTCTTGTTCTCTGTATGGCCAGTAAAAAGAAACAACAAAATATAATTGAAGAAGAGATCTGTTACATACAGTTTAAGTTAGACACTGCAAACACTTCTTTTCACTTTCAATCAAGCAACCTTGTGTTGGGTAAAATAGCTCTAGGCAGAGGACAGCTTTGTATAAAAACATTTTTGATTGGCACAGCATCTCCCATGATATCTGTCAACGATGCATTAGGAAAAAAAAAAAAAGAAGAACCTGTTCCACCAGCCCACGTATTTCCACCAACATGTGGCATGTTGTCTGGATCCACTTTTCCATGTTTGGGGGAACTGACATCCAAACCACTTTCTCTCTCAATGGTTATCTGTAAAAGAGAGAAAGGGACATGTAAATCTCTATTTAGCAAAGAAAACACCTTAACAACCTGCTAATAACATACTAGGTGTGCTGAGTAGCTGTAGGATCAGCATTAGTTCAATAAATGCAACATTCCACCTCAGAATAGAGGAGAGTAAAACAGGGCTCCTGAAAGGCACACTAGACCCACACCCAAACTAAGACTACTGCCACATTTGAACCCCTCTGCATTCTGTTCATATCCACACTAGAAATTACTGCCTGAAAACTGCCCAACATAATTCAAAATCCCTGTAGCCAGAATCACCTGCAGTTCAAACACTTCTCAGAATATTGTATATCCACAGCACTGCACATCCATTGACACGTTTCATGTGCACCCAACTGCAGACCCACAGATTGATGGGAAGATTGATGCTCCTTTCATGAACAGGAATTAAAGAGATGAGACTTATCAGCAAATGGCCAGTTTAAATGACAGCCTCATGCAATCCTCAACGTTCCTGCCTTGACCACAGCAGTTCTACTGTGCTGGTTTTCTAGACCTGTCAGCTGACAGCACTTCTGCCACAGCGCAGCTGAACACCCAACAGCTGCCAGATGGTCAGGGCTGAGTCACTTTAGGCTGGGGCTGCATTTCAGTGGGTGACTGAAGGCAAAAATACTCCTTCCCGTTATGAACTCTGAGTCATGTGGTAAATCAATGATTCATGTGTAAACTGCCCCTTACTAATCTTCTATAATTTAGTGCCACTTTATATTTTTTTTTAACAAAACCCAATGACTGAGACGGAAAATTAATGTCTCTAACCACTTAAAATTAACTTTCTTCTTATCTACCATAATACATTTAATTCTCCAATGAATTTAGGTGTCCCAATAACTATGATTTATTGCCTTCTCAGAAGTTCACTGGCATTATCAGGGTTTTCACTGCAGAGCAGCTTAATCCTTGAATTCACTGTCTTGCAGACTCACTGCTGACATGAATTCCACACATGTTTTTGAACTGAAAACATGTGCTCTAACAACATTGTCCTGGCAGCTATTCAAAACATCATTTTCTTTCCCTTTACAGAATTTATATCAATTCAAAGAGGTACAATACATCCTCTGTGAACCATGTCATTAGTGTAAAATCAAGATCTAATCTGATAAATTACATCCATTTAACATTTGTATAGGGAGAAACATGTAACCACAACAGCATGTTACCCCTAGGGTTATATACTTTTTTGGTTTGAGAGATTTCCTCCAAAATAAACCATTCTTTTTTTGCATAACTGGTACCTTTAAAAACTATCAGAAACACTGGTTAACAAAAGTTGCTGAATTTAGTTTAAAACACAATTATAAAACCAAAATGATAGCTTTGGCCTCATGAAGCAAAATATTATTTTATAATGAGAAACATGAAATTAGGCAAAAATTTTACATGTTCATGCTTATGTATTCTTTACAGAAAAGTATTCCTTCTGCAAAAGAAAGCTCTAAGAAACAAACATAACTATAACCAATGATGCAAATGTCATATTCTATTTTTGTCAAGTTTTTTCCATTGAAAAATTCCACTACACATTTTGAAATACAAGCATTGTTTAAATCATCAGTGAAAAGGTCCTGTTGACAAAAGAGCTTTGTTGCTCATGTATGTTTTTCAAGTATAAGTTGTTCACAAATATTGTTTCTAGTACACATGCACTAGTCAAGTTTCTAATATAAACTTATTTTACAACAGTATTGATCTGATTAAAGCAGGTATTTGTAACTTTGAAATGGCATATGATTAATAGAAAATCTTCTATCTTATAATGATTTTTTTTGCTTTCTCTTCTTAAAAGGACACCAAACATCCAACATTTAAAAACTTTGAAAAAAAAAGGTTGAAAAAGAAGAAAAGAAATAAGTGGTACAATTTGTCATAGCTTAAGAATGCAAGTTCTTAATGATTTTTCTTTTTATGTACAGTTAATAGCTGAATTGATAAAATAATTGAAAATTCAATGATACTGGAATGGAATACCACCAGCAGATGTGTAAATGTCATGCCAGTGAATTGCAGCAGTTTCATTTACTTTTCTTTTAAGTATCACCTATCCAGACAAAGACAGTAGAATTTTGCTAACTCTGAATACTTTAACAACCATTTTTTATTAGCACTGGTTTGCTGGGGTAGGTTTTTTTTCAAATTTGTCATATACCTAGAAACTGCATTATATTAGCACACCACAGAATCTTCTGAAAAGAATCTTCTTGATGTACTTGACTGGTTTTTCTTTGAGCTCTTAGATAATTCCCTTAGTGACTTGTCAGACTTTTCTCCTTCCCATTCCCCTATCTCTGGAAAGTAATTTTACAAGTTTCAAGGTAATTTTACAGCCAACAACTTGTCTCTAGTCCGAAAGTACCTCTATAAACTAGAAGTCAGACTACCAAATACCTATATTAGAATTGGACATATATTTTACAAATAAACAGTAAATCAATGAGCCTTGACATGAAATCAGAGGGAGGATGAGGAAAAAACTGAAGAGAAAAACTTTTGGACAATGATACATTCTTCAGCATGACAAATAAAAAAAGATTGAAGAGCCACAGGTAAGTCACCCCTCTGAGGACTGGAGGAATTCTTGACATTAGAAACTATAGGAAGGGTAGATTTAGGGGACAGCATACAAAACTGGATGGATTAGGAACCTGAGAAACTGAAGAACACTCAGCCGGAAATATCTAGTTTGCCTGGAGTGAGAAGGAAGGCGAGAAAAACAAGTACTAAAAGTAGAGAAAGGACTCAAGCAAACCTAAAATCCACAGTAGCTTTGCCAAGCTTGTCTGATTGTAATTTCTACAATGAGTTTTCTGTTACTGTTATGATGGGTATTTTTCAAATACATAAATGATTGCCTTGCTTAAAAGCTGACCTGTCCTCTCTTGAGTATCTTCTGTTTGAATCTAATTGCAAGACTTCTATGAACTTTGTTTCTTTCAGCAGGAGTTTTGACTAATCACTCCTTCTTGAGAGAAATCTGTGCTCCTCCTAGCTATATATACACTGAAAGGCACTATTGATTACTGCATCATTATGCAGATTCCTTACTGCCTGGTGTGCATATTATGGCCTTGAGGAACAACACATGAATTCAGTCTTGCAGCCTTGAACTCCAGCTATGAGGCATGGGTCAGAGTAGAATAGCTGGAAAAACTGGATTTTTCCTTCTGAAAGTTCCTTTTGATTTCCAAAATAACCACTATTTCCAAAACATTCAAGGCACACATGTTTCAATTGTAAATTATCTAAGCTTGTTTATACATATTGGTGATTCACAATCAGAGTGTGAAAGCACATTTCCACTCCTTGTTTGGACAGGTTTTCTTCAAAGCCTTCATCACACAAGAAGCACAACTGTCATCCTCTCCTGGAATACATGACTCTTATTTTATTCTCTGTAGAGTCCTAATTGCCAGTAATCATCCATAACCTTAGTCTCTGGTTTCAAGTATTTTTGTTCTCTCATTTTCTTCCTATATTCTCAGGCACTTATAGCAATAGGTAATGGGTACATTCATAAGGACTTTGTGATGCAGGCTTTGTAGATCTTCCAAATTCAATGAAACAAACAAAAATTTTGTGTGAGAAGAATAGGAATAGTTCAGGTCACAAAGATGACAAAATAATGTGCTTTTCTTAAGAGGCAATGGCATGAAAGGAGTGCTTAAGAAAAAGTGAAATTAAGAAACAATAACAAATACCACAACTTGTTAATGCTTTGATTTAATTTTCTGGTCTTGCCTCTTACACACACATTAACTCCTGGCAGTAAGGGTAGCCAGGCAGGAATAGAACTAAACACTGATTTTTACATTCAGTGAGAGATACATGGCATCTGAACAACTTGCTCTAGATCAGTCCCTTCTGAAAAATATGAATGTATGCCAAAATGGTTTTACATGGCTGCACTTTTTTTTTTTTTTTTTTTGACAGCACTGGGATTCTAAGACCGAACTGCACAGGGAAAACTGACACAAACACATTCAGTCTGGAAACTAAGTGATCTTACCATCCTTCATGAAGAAGATAAAGAGGATCAAAAAAGTCAGTTACATGATTTACTGCACTCAACAACACAGTGAAACCAGGTGTTTCACATCTGTGCCATATTTATGCCAAATAGCCATTAAACACATACCAATCTGTAATAGTGGCCACTGTGACAATGAGCCAAAGGCTGATAGTTTTGTCTAGACTTCAGCTGGTCAGACAAACTATGAATATTGTATACTAAACAAATCTTAACTGTTTTGGAAGTGGATCTAGAACCATATTCATGCCTGTTAAGTGAATGTGGGATTGAATTCTATTGAATTCTGATGTGAAATCATCTAATTTAATGGCATATGTTTGACTTCTATAATCTCTTAGTAAGAGACAGAAGCTGTATTTGTTGAGGATCACACAGCTGGCCCAGATACACTGTGCATTGCCCCTACAAGACACTGTCACAGCTATGGGAAGAAAAGAGCTTGCGTGAACCCATTAGAAAATAACCCACAATTAAGCGTGGGAATTGTGAAGATGGATGCTGTACTCTATTATTAAAATTATTGATGTCCCACACATACCCATATTTCATTCTAACATATGAGTTATTTTCGTAACACAGTACTTCCCTTTTGAGTTCAGAATTAATTTCCTTCTAATGTATTGCAAAAAAATATCTCTGGTTCTCTGAGTAAAACTGACCAAAAGCATTATCAAATTTAGCTTCAGCTGATTTTGTACAAGTGGCATTTTAGCATCCAATAATCTTAATCCTACACTGCACCAAAATTGAGAAGAAAAAAATATCTTTAAAAAGAATATTCACCACTCAAAGAGAGTCCCAAGCAGCACAACTGTGCACTTCTGTATCTTAGCAAGTACTACTCAGAGTATGTCTGGATTGAATGTATATTAATAGCTCTATTATTAACGTGTTTATAAAAGTATCCAATGTAATGAGTAAAAGACACTTAGCAAAGTCAACTGAAAGAAACATTTCAGTAGATCTATTATTCAGTCATCATGTTTCAGAGTATAAACAACCTTCCCCCAAGTATTTTAAGCCATACATCAGCTCTTCATTCTTCAAGTCTGTTACAACTAACGACTAAAATTTCTCAAGCTGTATTTATTATGGAGATGGGGAAAGAGAGGGAATTTCATCTCCTCCTGTCATGTCCCACTTGAAATTTTATTTATTCCTGGAAGGTTCATTCAAGAGATTGAGCCAACAGCTCTCACTGTCCAAACCTCCACTGCAATTGTGTAAAAAGCTGACTCTCTAAAACAAGGGACAGAACACGTACTCAGACTTAACTGCTGGCAGAAAGAGAACTTATGGTTATAGGTTAGGAAATATCTTGTAGAATTTGAAAGCAGAAGTCAGACAAGCTTGAAAATATTTCTAGCTTTGAATAGAAAAGTAATCAACAAGTGACAGCTTCCAGTAAAATGTGAAGGACTTTTTCCTCAATGCTGATTGGGATGCAACTGGGATGCAGATAATTTTTTTGGTTGTAGATATTCCTGCCATCCTGCCCTGTAACTGACACTGCAACACTGCAAATTGGCAAGAGAGTGGATGGTCTTTTAATACAGCAGCTTACTTTTGTATCCTGATGGGGTTAACTTCATTAAAATTCCTGAAGGGAGCAGGAGGTGTCAGTGCCTCCCATTCAGGACTGCTTGCCAGAAAGCTCCTTTGTGGGGCTCACAGCAACAAAAGCAAGTTTCTGCCTCAGGAATGGCACAGAAACCCTGGTTTCCAATGGGGGCAAGCTGCCTCATGTACAGGGGAATTGACCTTTCACCTCTTAGTTTTAATTATCTCTGGCCCTGACAGGGTGAACTCATATCTAATCATCTCACATAAAACACAATGCTTATTTTAATATTCCAGGTACAAAAAGGTGGAAACCCCAGAAAAACCTGATTCCAGGCTAATATCCTGCAGGTGTAAAGGGATGAAATTTTTACTTTAAAAAATAGTCTATATTTCCAGTCTTCAAACCTCCCCAAATCAAATATTTCTTATCCTTTTGGGAATGTTTAAGCAGAGCTGGGCATTCCTTACAGGCTTTTACATCTTCATAATAGAAATAAATGGAATTCCTCCTTGTTGCATGTGGTGACAAGGAATCAACCTCTCTACTAAGCCTTTTTAAGCATTCAGTGGATCATTCCACATAGAACACATTTACTAAAGATGCAACCAGCATGATTTCATGTGTCACAACTGAATAAATGCCTACAAATTATAAAAGCAAACAGGGACACAACTGAAGTATTTACAGCCATAAAGAATATTTATGTAGGAAAATCTTTAAAAAGAAAATTTTAGAGTGCTCAAATATTGTTTTCACAAGTACTTATTCTACTATTAGTAATAATACTGCATTATTGGTTGTTTCTTACTGTTGATCAGAAGAAAATAGGGAGAACAACGGGCATTAAGATTTGAGATAGAATACAATTCGTATGATGCAGGTGCTTATTTCAATGTAAATTAAGAAGGTGTGCATTAGCTTAATTAGTTGCATGATTAGATGGTCCTGGAATGTAGGCAGATGTAGGCTGGCAAGATCCTATTCTTCATTTACTCTTTTTATCATAAAGGAAAGAACTTAGAAGATATCTTATTGTAACATATCTGAGATGTGGAAGAAAATAATTAATCAGATATTTTGCCTTTAAATTAACATAAAACATATTAAAGAGGGGAATTAATACTCAGTGAAGAATATGGGTTACTTTCCATAGAAGGCACTAACTTATTACTGAAAAATATTAGTTATATAAATATTAACCCACTAGAAACACTACAAAGTTAAAGATCTTAATTCGCTTTCTTCATTAGTGCCATAAGCAAAGATTGAGGATGTATTAGAAGAATATTGCAGGAAAAGAAGAGAAAACTTTGTAGATTTTTGCCTTATGGGCATTTTGGAGATGGTAACTTCTTCATCAAAACCAGTACAAAACCTGCTTTCACTCTCATACATTATTATGAAAAAAGATTGACTGTAACAAAACACGACTGTACTCCATGTGAAAAATGCATTAAGTAATCCATCCCACAGTGGCACAAAGGATTAGGAAATGTATTCCATGGAATGCAGAATGTACTTCTGCAGATGTGCAAAAGACTAATGTTTCCCTGAAAGGAAATAATTGTTTTCTTTTATTCCCGAGCTTCTCCAACCTTAAACCCTCAGTATTATCCTAGGCTGTATTTAACAGGTCAGAAGAACACACCTTCCTCTAACACATTCTTTATCAGCAGCATGAATATATGCATTACATTCTCATAGAGCATACAGAAGTTCCACATCAGGCAGACCAAAGGCTAACCTGCCTGCTCCATGGTGGTTTTACACTCTACTCTAAAACTGATTCTACTAAGGAGAGAAAGGAGACTTTTTATAATCTACTTATACAAACTAGTGAGAGAAAGTCATAAACAGGCAAAAACCGCTCTAATGGATTCTATTATGTTCCCTTGTACTGTATCAGCTTTTTTCTATGTACTAAAAATCAATAGCATCATTTCTGTTCACAACAGCACAAAATTGAGTCCACAAGTAATTTTTTCCACAGAAAAGATATTCAGTCTTAGACAAGACAATAAAAATGTGTGAAACACATTCTGTTTCTTCAATTGTATCCTGAAATGAAAAAAACATTTATCACACTGCAATATAAGACTTTTAGTATGTTTTCTTTTCGATTTGACTTCATTTTGATTTTCTATCTTTTCTGTAAAACTTTGCAAGAGTTCAAAATGAACTAATGAAGCTTCATGCATCATCTAACTCCTGTGAACATTTAATTCTAAAAGTAGCATTTAAAATTCATGCAGGCTTCTGTCTTGAATACCAAAATTGTTGAAAGCATTATAACTTTGATGGCACTTTAGAAAAGTGAATCTGGATGGGGAAGAGGTGGAGATTTGGACTGAAACTTAGAAAAACGTGTATCTGGCTTGCAAATGAAGTTTATATACACTAGCTAAAAAACCAAACCACTGTACAAAATGCTGCCATGGTCTCTTTTTTGAACTAAATGATGTCACTGTAAGAACCAACTCAGAAACTCTGCACAGTAGATGCACTAAAATATTTTGCCCACAAATATACACTGTGTGGCTTAAAAGCTGGAACACTAAACAAAGTAAAAGAGAATATAATACATTTACTTCCTCTAATGGATCTTCTGCTATGTAAACATCTGTGTAACACCATATTCCTCTGTCATTATTTAAAATTCCCTAGTCAGTTCTATTCAACTATAAGATGTGAGGTCATCATCTTTTTAGTATTCTAATCCACTATGAAATACTATCAGAGGAGACAGATAATGTCTAGCTTGGTTATTTATCATGACTACTACACATCTCCTGACATCAATGAACTCAGAAAACACTGAATTTGGTTTCTTCTGGAGTACTGTCAACAGCTAGAAAGATGGGATAAGTGAACACATGTCAGTTTGGAATGGTCCAGACTGAAGACAACAAAGTAAAAAGAAAGTTGAAAAAAATTACATGTGGAAGGAGAAAAGCCTGATTTTCTGTATACCTAGCACCTTGTCAATGCTGTCCTTAAGAAGGAGAGGCAGAAGTTATTTAATATCTACTACATTGTTTTCTTTCCTAAAGGAAAGCCTCTTATATTTGCCATTATGTAACATATCAGATTACTTAAATTTTCCCTATGTTTGTCCTTTCACTAATCAGGGAACCACTTTCATAAAGGCATAATTATTAGTATGCATTTGTCTTGCTGGGACAGCAGGATTTCACTGGTGTTAGGAGCTCCAACCTTTATGCTAGCAATGTGCACTGCTGTAGACTTTTTGAGATCTTCAAGATGGTGTGTTAAGGTAATAATATTTTCTCTCATGAGAACTTTGGGTTTCCACAGGGAGGTCAGAGGAAGAAAAGGGAACTTTGTGCTGGATCAGTCTGCTCTATTAGAAAGTTAAGGTTATTTCCCTCCTGCTCTTTGTCTGTCTGCTCTAATTAGACTGAAAGATCTCCTTAGGAAAGAGAATGTATTTTAGACATGTTTGTACAGTGCTTTTAACAAGGGCCTCACTCAAGCTGAGGAAATTTATATTAGAAAAGGTATCTGACAAAGAACCAATGATCTTTATCTGAGTTGCTTTATCCATAAATACTTTTAGAGATAGGCATTTATTTAGCTCTGTGAATTCACAGCCTTCCAGTCTCATGTGCCCCCACACTCAGATGCCTTCATTCAAGGGCTGGTTCACAGCTGCTAGTCCTTAGATGAATAAATTATATGGTCCAGGAAAAGGTCACAGACCTAAACTGTGGGTTTGGGGCTCATGCATCTCAGAACTGGAAATGGCTCTCAAACTGTACCTTGCAATCCACCTATTGACTAGAAAAATCTGCAATCTGCAGTATTTCAAGCATTTCAGGACCCTGTGCAGGTCTGCAGAATGCCATCATATGGTTATTCGAAACTCACAGAAACTCTCCACTGCAGGTATTTCTCCTAATTTATGGGATTTGCACCGACGGGATTTAAAAGTTGAGGGAAATCACTGTTATTAGCCCGCCGCTGCCCTCATGTGGTCAGAAAGATTGCTTGGTGTAAAGCGGAAAATCGAGAATGGGAGGGGAAGGACCAGCCAATCTCGCTAAAGGTCATTCATGCTTTTGTCTCGATTCAACACCTGCAGCTTTGCCCAGTTCAGTCTTAACATCAGGAAAATTCCAGCTTTTTGTTACATTATAAAGTACAATGACACTTTTTAAAAAGGAAGAAAACCCCTAAACCATCAGTATAGATTAAAGTGGACTCTGAGCAGTAAATATAAGGAAGTTGGAATCACTGAAAATCCTGAATAAATTATTCTTTAGATAAACATACACAGCACATGCCCTTGCTCACGGGTAAATGTACTTTATCTGTTCTTAAACAGCTGGTATTAGCAAAGCTGGTACCCACTCAATTTACGTGTGCTGTATCTTTGCTCTGCTCAGTCCTACTCTATGTGATTTTGACATCATATTGGCTGAACCTGAATCATCTAGGAAACCCACCTGAGCTCTTTTAAGAGACATAACCTGAGTTAAACATTTCTGCTTTTTAATTTCCTGAGGAGAATGCACATTACACAGAAAACTTATGTAGAGTGGGGCTCTGTCAGAGGCCAAAGAGATGTAAGAAATATCCATCCTTGAAGAAGTGTACTGTAGAACAAGCAGGCCTTGATCTTTAAGATCTGGGATGTACCAGGAAATTGTGACCCTGTTTAAGGACAGCAGAAAGGTGGGGAAATGGAAAGAAATCGCTTTTTGTTTCCTTTTTTTTTAAAAATATGAATTAATATGAATTTCCAACTGAGTACCTGGATATTTATGAGGAAGGCTTCCTATACTGAAAATGAGGGAGAACAGTCCATAGGAAATCAAAATAGTTACAATCACAACTACTTAACTCATTAGGCCTTTATGTACAGCCACAAACAGAGGGCACTGACACCATTTCAAAAACACATCTCACGCGTGTAGGAGATGATACAACTACTGCAGGTTCCACAGACACGTTAAACAACAGACACAAAAAAAATCCCCCACCCAAATAAACCCCTAAAAACATCTTGGTTTACAAGAGTTTTTTTTTTTAATCAGTCAGATCAATTCTTTGGGCAATCTTGGTACTGAAATGACAGGACACTATTCTCAGCTTCAGGATGTCACTCTGAATGGTGATATTACCTAGATAAGACTACATCTGGATTTCAAAAAATCTTGTGAATTCAATTTTGAGTTCATATATATACATTAGCATTAACTAGATGACAAAGCTTTTGCAATCTTTGACTAAGTGCATTTTTATGCAGTCTCCAAGCTTGGGTATGTCCTGGGACTTCTGAAAACAATGGCATTCTGAGCACATAGCATAAAACATTTTGGACAACAGTCTACAGCAGGAGTGGCATGAACAGAGAACTAAATGTTTTTGCTAACAGTCACAGCTAAAGACCTTAACATCTATTGACATATCTCTAAATGATGCATCTTTTAATCATTTTTATCCAAGCATTGTACTTCATCTAAATGGAACATACCACTAAATGATGCTTACTGAAAGACATTATCTGAACTATATCCGAATGTAATCAGTGCTGTTCTATTTAGCTTCCTTCAATAACCCTTGGATGAAAAAAAGTAACACAAGCTTATCAATAACTGCCTATTGCCAAACTTTTATGGTAAGATTTTAAAAATAAGTTGTCTTTCAAATTCTCTTCAGGTATTTGATAATGAGTGACCTTGTTGTCAAAATCACCAAAGACTGAAAAAGCTCAATGGTTTTTGTAGTAGAGTTCACAGCTTTAGACAATAGAGTATCTCATTTATATGTTGTATTTTAGACACTCAAATTTAATAATTTCAGAATACCATAGTATTATTTTGCGTTTCAAACTTCAATAAATGCTGAAAAATTCTAACCTGCCTGTATAAATGCAGGCTTATGCAAACACATACCATATTTTGATGAACTAATTGGTAGCCTCAAGACTTCAGCAGTTTGAACTCTGCTGAGTATGTCAACAATACAAAACAAATGTTGACTATTTTGAAGATTGCCACAAATTATATCAAGGGAGCCTAATTACTGATTACAAGTGGAACAGCTGTTTCTTTTCCTCTGTTTCATTGCTTATGTATCTCCAGCCTCCTTCTCAGAGCTAACATGTTTGTGAAAGCAAAAATACAGCCCTAGAAGATAATACCAATAGTTCCAACTGAAGCCTGATTGAAGATTTGATTCCAATTCTTTGAAATTATATTTATATTGAAAGCCCTCTAATTCTTTTTACTCCAAAGGGTCAGGAAAATTCAAAGAGTTTGTGTGTGTTTTTGCAGGTCAGTGGTTCCCAACCACCTAGACAGGTCTTGGATTGGTCTAAGACCATCACCATGGAGGGATAATAAGTTTTGCTAAGCCTGTGGCAGCTTTGTGGGATGCAAAAATGGCAGTTTTTAGGGAAGGGAAAACTGTAGGTGGGTGGGTAATATGTGGAACACTGACAATTCTCTTAAAGTGAGTTTCTGCTACAAGATGATTGGGAATAATGGGTTTGGTCAAAGAACTATAGAAACCTCTTTAGACTCCGAGTTACTTAACACGAGCATGTGCATGAAACATTACTCAAAAGGAGGCAATTTTCATACACTTGAATGAACAGATCAATATATGGCTGTGAAATATGTCCAATTTTGCAACAACAGGTATCAGGAAATACTTAGCTGCAGTATTCTTAGCAAAGTAATTGTTCCTGGATCAGGAGACAAGCTCTTGCTATGCTCAGTTACAAAGGGAAGCTACATGAATATGTTTTTAAGGTGATAGGATTCTTTCATTTCCAGAAATTAATGCCTTAATAAAGTACTGCTTTTATGTCTAGGCCTATTAAAAAATTAAGTAGGAAAGGTGAAGGCCTTCATATCCAATTAGCACAGTACAGAGTTTACACAGCAACTACATATCTATTATCTTACTGGAGATTACATCAAATAAAAGACCTAATTTATTTCTTATTGCCCTGCAATGCCTTTGTAAACAAAGCTTCTTGGGTCTCATTATCTTTCCATTCACAGCAAAGACAAAAAATAAAGTAGGGAAACAAAAGTTGGTGATAATCCTGCAAGTCAGAAGATCACACAGGAGGCTTTGTTCCAGCCCTTTAGCACAAATCAAAGAGTATGTTATTTCAGTTCTGACAAACCACTGGTTTGACACAGGAAAAAAGAAAGATATTCTAAGGAGACATTACCCTGGAGTGTGCCTAGTAGTGTGTCAGTGGAGAGAAATTCTACAGCAGATTTTGAAAACTGCTTTGTGACTGTGGAAAAACTTCTTAGCCTTCTTTAAAATGGCTACTTGAGATTTCTAGTTAAATGACTTAAATTTTCTTATGGCGTGTACTTTCCAAGCCAGTAATGTCTACTAATTTGTTGGCTATTATTGACAATATAGTAATACTGTTGAATAAAATTAAAAGTTCTTTAAAATAAGGAAAAAAGAAAAACATTACTAAAACTAGTCAAACTCTCTGGGCCAGTGTAAGCCGACAAAATCTGACCATTAGATGGTGCTAGTGCTACTGCACTGGCAATGAACACGGCTCTGGCAAAGCCACAAAGATGCTACCGGGTGAGAGTTTCCTTTTCTCATGACTTTTATGAATGGCATTTGCTGAGGTCCAGTAACAAGAACACGTCAGCTCTTGCCCAAGTCTCTGTAACTGCAGAACATCTTCTAGAAAGGGAGCTAAGAGCGGGAAAAGAAAGTGAAAGATGTTTTGGCTTAATATATCTCATTCACAAAAAGCCCCAACCAAAACCAGAGAGAGATCTAATTAAGGATAGACTCATTCTGTTTTCCCATTCTAATTAAAGATGCAACTGGACAGTCCTGAATGTTCCCTCTGTGTTGCAGTGGTGATCACATATACAGTACATTAACACTCATATATACATACATACTTGCACACACCATATATGTATATCCTGTGTATTTTCAGCATGTACCTAAACATTCCACATGAGAACATGGCTGCATGGAGATCCTTGCAACTCTGCTCAGCTAGGAAAATTACCAAGATTAGCCAAAGGATCTACTGTGAACTCAGGACATCTTTCACCTAGGTTTCAAGTTTCTTTTCCGAAGTAAAAATCCCAATATTTTTTCCACAAGAATTTGAACTCTGGAAAAGTGTATTCTTCTCTTAAAAATTAATTTCATTATCCTACATTCTGAAAGTTACAGTTAAAAATCAGCAGGAAATAAAGAATTTATTTGCATTTAATTGCAGTGGAATTTGGCAAAAATACAAACAGTGTAAGACAAAGAGTCTGTCAGTAACTATAATTACAGGGGTTACAAAATGTTTTTAAATTAAGCTACTGTGCCTCTTTTTTTCAGTGAAGAAGTCTATTAAAATTTTCTCACAGGTGCACTTGTACTTCACAGTGTTTTTCAACACAGCTCTCCCCTCAACTCCTTTCCCAGCTGGAAACTCACCCGTGGCTCATTTTGCTACATGTTTTCCAGTTCAGCTTTGTGAAGTCCTACCTGCACAGGACGACCATCTTCCTGGCCGATCATGCTCCTCCAATCCTGCAGGGACTGCTGGAGGCTTTCCAGCCCAGTCTCCCAAAGCCTCACACCTCCTCCCATGTCCACAGTAACCAAACCTACTTTGCCCAGCGGTGCCAGCAGGGCATCAGCATCTGAGATCTTAGAGAGCCAAGATGTATATGGAGAGAGAGACTGTGACCTGAAAAATAAGAATTAATGTGATTTTTCTTAAGCTGCAATTAAAAGAGGGATGAGTGTTTTTGCAGCTAAGGTGACAATTCAATGAAATTACATCCTCATTTCATGAGAGACTATAACTAAGCCCTGCAGACCCACTATTTTATCTGAAACTTTCCACCTACTGAAACTGGACATAACCAAAAGATACCTGACTGTATAAGAAGCAGTATAAAAGACCAGGCTGAAAGGCAATTATGTTGCCAAAACCACTGCTTGTAGTTCAAATACACTGCTGTATCTAGTCTAGCTAAAAATAATCCATCTTTAGGAAAAAACACTATTAAGAATGATGCTACAGAAAAATATAAAACTAAAAAGAAATAGAGAGAACATGATCTGGTCACTGAAAATGGCCATTTCCATCAAGTTAAACTAATACCTTTCTCTAGTGCTTTAATAAAATATTAAGATTTAAATACTCATTTAGTGATGGCACAGCTTTATGTACAGAGAATTTTAGCACATTTTTTAACACTCAGCTTGCTGACAAAAATTTACTGTTGAAAGAGAGGGCCTAATAAGTACATAATATGAAGGGAAATTTAGATAATGTAGGGAAGAATCTATGCATTTTTCAGTAATGTTAATTACATGCATAATGACTTGGCAATCTGCACTAATGGCAAAATTAATAATTTTCAAGAATATAAGAAGGAGCAAGACATATGCTTGAACCTATGACTGAACCCACCATGTACTAACTCAACTGAAAAAGAGTTGTCTCAGCATTTCACAGGACTAACTTTGCTAGAAGGAAGAAAGGTTGTTAGATTTTAACACAGAACTATTCATACATATATGATGAAAACTTACTTTACTCGTCAGTTCTTACTGGAATACATTTTTAAATCTGGACTTCTGCTCAATTCTGCCATACACAGCTTAAATCCTAATGTTACCATAAGGGTCCTAATGTTGAAATATGGCTTTGCAATTTCTGTTATTTCCTAAAAAATTCTAGTGAAAAATAAAGTGATTCCTTACTATTTTTATGGTAATGTCTTTCATTTTTGAATGACTGTGTAAGATGTAGGCCATTGGACTAATTATAGAATGGTGAATGGTGCAAAAATAATTCTCTATTAATTAAAATATTCCCCAGAATATTAATGAACCAGAATGAATTTAAATGAGAATAAATATTGTCAAAATCAACATCGAGTGGATAGAATAAAAAAACCCATAAAATTCTTCATGTGTGAGTTTCATACAAGTGCTATTTAAATATGCAAAGTGGAAAGAGTGCCATTTAAAACAAAAATGTTTATTATTATTATCACAGTGGAAAATGACAATTTGGGACCAAAATATGTCTTTATACAATAAAATATTTGCAAATACTCTCTAGAGTTGTGAGAGACAGATGTTAAAACCAAACAGAAGCCATAGAATCTGGCCTTTTTAATTTATCATATAAGATACTTGTGTATCATCCCAAGATACTTGGGAATGTGTACTTTCCAAAGGAAGAACCAAAGAGAAGCTCAAGTTATTTTCAAAGTGAAATTACACTGGACCACAACTTGATTCCCAGTTTCCTGACACCTAGCACTGGATCATTTTGCTTGTCTTTCTCAGACCCTAGAGACAGGGAAAAAGGAAAAGCAAATATGGACAGCAAACCATAATGGATCAGGGTTGAGAATAAAGTGGATGGAAGAGGGGGAAGGAACAAAGAGAATGAAAATCAGAAGATAAAGCTACCTTTCATATCAACTAATTAATTGCTACATTTTCATTGGCATTACCTAGTAAAAAGAGATAAATAATGTTGACAAAAATATACTGCAATGTTTGCAGAATTTTACACTAGGTATGAATCAGTCTTACTTTCCACATCAAAAGAAATATTTGCTTATCCTGAAGTAATAATAGAGACTAAATTCTCTTTGCTCTTCCTCTAAGATGACAGTGCTCTAATCAATAAAATCAGTTACCTAGGAATTGCAATGTATTTGATTTTCTTTGAGTTAAGATCTGTTACTTCCAAGTATCCAGCAGCTGGTGGAGGAGTGACATCTGAAAATAAACAAAACATTATTTTCCTGCTGCATGATTAACTGGTTATTGCATTTGCATTTAGCTGATTAAATTTAAACATTTTATTATACAGTACCTGTCAGAAAATGATAAGCTTTCATATTCAATACAGGAATATAACTTGCAAATAAGGAATTGTTTTATTAGTACAATAGTGAGTAATCAGACAGTCACAGTTACAAAAGAACAATGTATTTGTATGGCAAATGTCAAAATTACACACAAATATAACTCTGCTCACAAAAGCACTATTCAAGCATTACTGCAATCCCTAACTCACTGCTTTGATCTGTCACTGAAGATAATGTCAGTTGTATATCTGACTTTAAAAGCATATTGAGGAACATTTCAAAACATTGTGTTTGTGACTTTCACTTGAAAACTTCTCAATAATACTAACCTAAACACTGTTCCTTGAAATGGAACCATTCTTTTTGGAGGTAGATTCTCAGTATGCAAAGATTTCATAACTTTATATTAAACTGCCCTAGACTATAAAGCATTAAATGTTCTGTTTATGGACACTTTAACAAATACATCTAATATATGGTCCTTCCCTCAGAAATAAATTTGTGTTTGTGTGCCTACACTGGCTTTTGCCAACTTATGAGTACACTGTGCCTGGGGTCAGAAGTGGCTTCCAATAAGGAGTTGACTTTCATCTGCCTGGAGTAAAATGAGCCAGTTTTTCAGAAAAGAAACCAAAAGAATGAATCACACTGCCCAGTATGGGTACAAAATGTCATTGTCGTAAGAGGAAAGTAAGTCTAGATTTTCTTCTGAAACAATATATCTTTCACGTCCTTGAAATGAAGGAGTCTGACCTTACCTGCAGAAGTGCTGATGCTTGCACAGAGCACACACAGAAAAGACTAAGATCAGCAGCATAAAGAGATCTAATATTCAAATGAGCACAGAGAATAACTCACAGCAGCACTTTATGCATACCTAATGTATTTATAGATCTATTGTATACCTGCCTACAGTAGCACATCTATTGACTTTACTCTTCTTCATAAAAATGGGAATATAAAACACATCAGAAACAGGGGAAAAATGTCTGGAAAAATGCAGGTTTGTGGGCCAAAGACCACTTTTGGTTTCCTCTAGATTTTGTTACTGTTTTAAAATGTGCTCTCTCTCTCTCTTTTGTTAGTAATGAAGAATAAGATACACATTAAAAATTCTGATGCAGATCTAGAACAAGGGCAGGTACTGAACTAGAAAGAGTAGAATTGTGGGATAAGAATTAAAAATTAATAAATTAGAGAAAGAGTACAAATCAAACAAATTAAAGACAATAAAAAGACAAAGGACTGCAGAGTAGGGAGAGGATGAAAAGGCAATCAAATATTTAAATCCTACACAAGAACAGCTGGTTAAGCCCCAGAACCGTGGTCAAGAATCTGGATGATAAAACACAAACATCAGACATGAACAAGTGCAGTTTGCTATTCTTTTGCCAAAGCCTGACAGAGAGGAACAGCTATGCACAGCTCCAGACATCAAACTTTAAGGAAAACAGACAAAATGTTCAGTTCTGGGCATGTCCAGGGGAGGGCTGTGAAGATGATGAGACTGGAGCAACTCTCTTATGAGGAAAGGCTGAGGGACCAGGGCCTGCTCAGACTCAAGAAAAGAAAGCTGAGAAGGGACCTCATCAAGGTCCATCAGTATCTACAGAGAGGGTGTTAGGGGATGGACCAGGCTCTGCTCTGGGGTGCCAAGCAATAGGACAAGAGGCAACAGACAGAAAATGATGCACAGAAAGCTGTACCTTAACATGAGAAAAAACTTCTATACTGTGATGGTGATTAAGCACTGGAACTGGATGACCAGAGAAGTTGTAGAGTTTCCTTCCCTGGAGAGGAACTGTTTGGACACAATCCTGAGTAACATACTCTAGAGGACCCTGCTGAGCAGGGAGATTGGAGCAGATTACCTCAAGTGGCCCTTTCCAACCTTACCCATTCTGTGATTCTGTGACATGAAACAGTCCTGAGGATGATGAAGAGGTCAGACAGGTGGTTATAAGGCTAAATGCAAGAATTTTTTTTGGTCTGAACAGAGATTTTTGTAAAAAACACATCCAATCCTATTGAGAAGATCACTATAAAGAGAGCAATATTATCCTGAGTGAGTGAAGATGACATGAAGTATTCAGTTTTGTTTAGAGAAAGAAAAGATGGATGCCATGAAAAGCTTTCCTTACATAAGGAGAATGAAGCAGTGCAATAGGCCAATTGTTTGACAGACATCAGTTAAGAAGAGACTACACTTGTCATCCTGTCCCTATAGAAACAGGTGGACGAGATGATGTGTCAAGACTATTCTGGTAACATTGTGTGTTACACTACATGTTGTTCCAGTTACTGTCATACTCACAGAGATACATGCTCAGTTATTTTATGTTCATCTATAGAAAGTGCTGAGAATCCAAATAAATATTTACTCTCAAGTAGCCCCTCATCTCTATAATCTTGTTTTTGGAATAAACATTAATTCCCCTTTGCTGGATTTTGCCATTATCTCTTGCCTGAGTTTTTATTTTGTGTCCATGAATCTATTTGGCAGTCTCTGGGGAAATTATTACTTGTTATAATTTCTTTTCAAATATAACTATCATTTGGTTTACAGTTCCAAATAAAACATATAGGCAATTATTTGTTCACTTATTGTTCCTGGAACAGCTTCAGTAATACATATTGGAGTATGCTAGATTTTGGCTGAGTACTTTGAATTATTAATAGAAATGGAAGGCTGTATGCCCAAACTGACCAGTTGTCCAAGAGAATGAGAAAGAAAGTCTGATAGATACAGCAACAAAATGAAAAATATAAAGCAACTTTTCAAAGGTAACAGAAGATAACAGTGAAAGAACTTGAAGAGGCTGACCATACTCCATCTCATGTAGCAGGATGCCTTTGCTTCACTTTACCATTTCCCAGGGAAGGATACAACTTTCATAGGTAAGTAACTACAGGTTTCCAACGCAGAAACAACAGAGCACAATTAGGAATAAGCAACACTGAATTTCAAGGGACCAAGACTGTTAAGCAGCAATTGGTACCAGTTAATTGTGTCTTCAACTAAGTATTCTGTCAATTACTGAGACTGAGAGGCAAACTCCAGAAAAAACAATAGCCCAGTAGAGAAGGTTGCAAGAACAGAATCTCAAGTGGGCATCATAAGGGCTACTATCTTATTATCTCACCTTCCAAGTGAGCACACAGACATATGTTCCTCTTTTTCTGTCTTCCCTTTTCACCTGAAAATATTTTTGATTCGTGCCATAACAAGGGCAATACTAGTCTAGTATCCTAGATAGATATACTAGATACTACTAATCTAATATCCTGTCTCCAAGAGTAGTTAGATGCTTGAAATGTGTAAGAGCAGACAAGTGTGCATGATATTTTCTTCAAGTCACCAACCAGTTCCAATCTAGGGGCTCCTTAACCTGAATGTGGTGTCTATGTTTTTTACATCTATATATTTAGTTCACTTTCCAGAAGTTAGCCCAGTTTTCATTTGGATCCACATTTTAGCATTCAAAACATCCTTTGGGAGGTGATTTCAAAGGTTAGTGAAGAACTAACTACTCTATGAAGAATTATGTCTTGTTTGTTTTGATGAAGTTCCTAACAGCTACATTAGCTGCTCCCTAACTCTAGTACTGAGTGCAAACTTGTTGTTTTTTCCATATCTCTATGCCATACATGTTTGTGTAGAACTCTACCAGATGTCCCTTTCCTGATCTTGTTTTCACACATTGGAGGGTTGGCCAATGCAATCTCGCATATCCTTGTTGTCTTTTTCTGAACTTATCCCAGCTCAGCCTTCTCCCATCTTGAGATGGAGGACCAAAACTGAACAGATTTAAGGACATATGGATTTGCACAACAGCACAAAAACTCTGTTTTTTCTGTTTCTTCCCTAGTAATTCTTAACATTGATCTGCTTTTTTCAACTGCTACTGAGCTTTGAATTGCTATTTTAATGAAACCATCTATCATGACAGCAAAATAATGCTTGTAAGATGTTCTCATCATCCCCATCTTTTTTTGATGTAGAATTAGGATTTTGTCTTCCTCCATATATTCATCTATACTGAATTTCACCTGTTATTTCTATTGCATTCAGAATTATAGTCCTTCTCATAATGCTTCATGGTAAATCCTTCCTACCATTAATAATAACCACTATCTTCAGCACTGTCACCTCAGTGTTGAATTTGAATATTGTCCAACTTCCCTGTTTAATGTTATGGAACTTAGAACATCCTTATGTGGCAAATTGTATGTTTAATCCCAGATACATTCAATTCCAGAATTCTCTAATGCTAAACATGCATTTTAGCATTCTGTTTTCTGATTGAAATATACTGGCACAGAATAGAATTAAGTGTAAAGGCAGACATTTATATCTTCCTAATCACAGGGAGCAGACAGGTACACAAACATGAAACAAAGCAAGAAAGGAGATGCCTTGTAAGATGGTGGCTTTCTCCTTTTCTTTTATTTTCTTTTTATTTTAATTATTTTTTCAATTTTTTTCATGACATGCTGAGTAGCACAGGTTGCTGTAGGATTTTCCCCACTACAAAAGCTCCTCTCCACTACAAAATCCAGCCATTAAGTGATAAATGGAAATGTCTTGAAAAAGTCCTGAAAAAGGCTATGGAACAGAAAACCTGGAGTCTTGCACAGGTCCCATTTAATTGAATCAGTAATGTTATATTAAACATGATTCAGTTAAAATCAGTTTTTGTAATTCATGAATTAAAACATCATTCAGAAAACAAAAATCAATGACAATGATCTTCAAGGCATGAAATCTTTCAACTTAAATAGCCATAAAGCACAGTACAAACCTCATACAATTTTCTATACATTTAAAGCTATCAATCCCTATTCATGAATATATTTCACCACTGAGAGAAAAAAATTAAAATGCTTGGTCAGACAGAAGCCAATTTTCAGACTGATAATATGCTCAGGTTACTGGTATCCTGTATTCATGAAGAATGTCCCTTGGTTTTTAATTATGATAACCTAACAATACAAGGTGTTAGATTCCACAGCAACTTAAAAGGCTTTTAGAAATAGCTGTCAAGATCTCAATTTAGGTATCATTTGGAAGCACTGAGGGAAGATAACTCCCTCACTCCCAAATTAGGAAACTAATTTTAACAAAAGCTCAGAAGATTTACCTTCTCAAACATCTAGTTAACATTCAGATATTTTTTTTTTTTCCTGTGAAGGCCTGAAAAAAAGTGACCCAGTCTGACCCTTCAGCAGTTTATAAAGTATGAGAAGATTACAGCCTGAAGTTGTATAATTGGTTCCAAGATTCTAACTCCAACTAATTTTATTAAGTTTAATCTTTTTAAGAGGTAATCTTTCCTTCAGTTACAAAAGGAGGTAACTGAAGTTTTCTACCCTGTCGATATCCTTCACTTCTTCAGTCAAGTAAATGTTTCGTTCTCTTGATAATAAATAAAAGGGTTTCTCTACACAGGGAAGTTGATCTGTGTTAAATGAGGACAGTCAGATTAGATCATTCATTCTGTTTGAGTTAATTTGGAATAAAATACTTATTCTAGGACAGAGAGTTCACACACAGACTAAATCAGGAATAGCTTCTTGTGGTGACGAAATCAAGCCATTCTACCATATACAAGTATTTGGGGCATTTTCTCTTTTGATAATAAACTTTGGAGATTCCTAGAGGAAATTAATGCAAAACTCACAAATGCTGTTATTTAGCACTAATTGGTATATTTTTAGTTAATGGCTGAAGAAGGTAAAGTTATAATGATAACAGGAAGCTTGGCATGGCAGCACAAGAAATGTCTGAAATCTGTAGTCTACACCTGCTTTATTCCTGTCAGAACAGAGGATGGTTTTCGTGCAGTTGAATGTCCTTCGTATAACATTCTCTTGGACAGAAGAACTAAAATGTCTGGGTCTCTTCAGTCTGGAGAGAATGCAGGAGTGACTGAAGTTTGCCAAGTCATGAAGGTGATGTTAAGGTGAGTGCAGAATTGTTACTCACCCAAGCCTGCAATGCTAGAATAAGGGGCACCTGATAAACCTGGTAAGAGATCAGTTGATCACAAAAAATCATGAACTTGTGAGTTTGCTGTGGAGATGCATAGGTTCAAAGAGGCACCAGATAAACTTGTGGACAGCAGGTCCATAAAAGGAGATCTAAAGCCTGAGGCAGGGATGTCCTCTGCAACATTCCCAAACAGCCAAACAAGTGCAAATATTGAGAAAATATGAAGAGAAAGACAAAAAAGTGGACAGGCTCATATGTTCCCAAAATAACCTATTGTCCCTACTGGGGATAGAATTTTGAGTTAGTCAGACAACAGGTTTCTCACTGCATCTCTATGTGACACTGAGCAGAAACTGGAAATACTGGTGAAGGCCAATTGCTGAACTGGAATGATCATACTCTGTTACTGTGTTTCCTGGGCAGACAGAGGGAAATCCCATCTCCTGAGATATTCACAGTGTAGACACCCTGTTAATTCCTCAGAAGTATAATGCAGCATACTAATAAGATTCAAATTCATTTTAAACCTAAGTGCAACTATGCTCATGCTTTCTCAAACACTTGCTCTGTGACTATTTAAGAACATTCTGGAAAAATTAATGAGTGATAGCAGATTACAAAACAAAAAACAAGTGTGTTGCAGCACAAGTATATGAACCTCTTACCTTTTGGGTAAATGTCTTTCAGAGGCACATCTCCAGGTGCTAAAATTCGGACTATTTGATTAGAAGGCAATAAAGTTACACAATTGGTTTGTTTTGCAGCTCCTGTTTTCCTCTGGGCTCCATAATACAGTGGATCAGAAGGAGAAGCACGTTTCTGACTCAAAGAGGAGTTTCTTTTCCAGCTATACACTTCACTGGGAGACTGCAAAAGAGAAGGTGTCTACTAAAGAAAACATTGCTATTATTAAGTCTAAGAACAAACATTTCTTGATAAGTTCAACTTCTTATTTAAGTTCAAATCAAATGTGGCTACTGTTATTACTACTTCCACCACATGACAAGGAATGACCTGGATTATTTTGTCATCAAAAACTCTTATGGGGTGAAAACCAACAAACCATCCACATGAGTTTTAGATATTAAGATGCTCTGAAGATCTGAAGTTGAATCAAGATTTTTGTTTTTTTTTAATTGAACCAGGAACAGAAGGCATTGAAATAACCTAATTTGGAATCAAATTACGTAAAAAACTGTTAGATTTCCAATAATATAGATAGATGCAAACAGGTATTCATGTGATAAATTCAAAGCTAAGCAATAAGGCTGGGACTTAGTTCCAGGTTCAGAGATTTAAGTGTAGGTTTCCACATCATGAAAGCCAGTGGTTTCATCTCCCACTAGGGTTGAAAGTGCCTAGAGAAAAAAATAATTTTGAAGGTCTCAGTGGCAAACTGAGCACTGCTATTACAAATAAAAGCTCAGATACCTTGTTCATAATAAACATAATAAACACATCACCAGCACTAAATACTGAACCTGGAGTTTTGCCCCATCACTCTTGCACCTACCCTTAGCACTCCCTCTTTGAAATTCACATGGACATCTAAAACTATGTATGAGGAAATATACTGCCTCAGTCTAAATCAGGCAGAGACAAAAATGCTTCACCACCTGCATTGGTGTGGTAGTATTGAAGTGTCCAGGTTCTTTAGTACTCCCTCCTCTTGACCCTTTTTGAGCAATAAACTCACATCTATTGTAAGTAATATGAAAAGCTAGAATAAACAATCTGGTAATACAAAACCAAACCAAAGAAAGCTCAAAAGCTAATTGCAAAGACTGTCTTATTGACAAAATCATATTTTTGAATCATTTTGGATTGCAAAAGATTTTCTTCTTTCATTTGGCTTTCCCAAAATTCATGTCTGTTAAGACTTTCATTTTCTAATTTGCCCTAATTGATTAAATAAACATGACATATAATTATTTATTCCATAATCACTACCCTTTTAATGTACCATTAGGTGGCAAATATATAAAAAAAAGTTCAAAGAATTAAACATACTGCCTGTATTTTCCCTGTGTTTGCCTTTACGCCTTACAACAGCCCTAATCATTGGACTGCTAAGTTTCACTTTCTTTTCTGGTCCTTTTCTAACTGTGTCATGGCAGTGAGCACACTTACATGCACTATTTACACTTAACTATATTATTCAGTAGTGAAGGAGCTTTTTAGTTTTGCTATAATTTTATATATAATTTTTTTTCTTTTTCCTTAATCTAGTCTTGCTACTTGCTGCACACTGGGCAAGAACTTCACAGTGAACAGTTTAAAATCACACTGACATCCTTTTTCTCAGAGCTTATGCCTAATTAAAAAACTGTAAGAACACATGATTTAGAAAATATTACTGTAGCCAGCACTGTTCAGAGCTTATCAAAAATGAATTTTTTCTGTGCTGGACATTGTGTTGTCCCATTTCTTATTACTTAAAAAAACACCAACGTCCCTCTAGATCAGACTACTCTAACAAGTGGTGTACACTACATGAATTTGTCCCTTGCTGTCATTCCCTTGTTTTTCCAAATCATTTGGTAAACAGGTACTTAATGGGTTACAGAATAAATGAGACCATATTATTTTGTTGTATAATAATGCTGAGTATTTACCAAGAGGTCTGGGAAACCAATAACAATAGTAGCATAATTATGTTCATCTGAGAAGATCCTGTTGGGGGAGCTGATCTTTTGTCCCACAGCTGCACTGAGGTTTTCTGAAGATAGCTGGTCAGTTGAAACTGCATGAGGCACACACAATTCTGACACTAAACAGGAAAATTAAACAAATGAAAGTCATTAAATCCAGATGTGCAATAGGAAACGATATTAACTGTAAGAGTGCTGAGCACTGAACATTGCTATTATTTTGAGCATAAAATTACTAAAAAGCAGAAGATCTGATTATACTACATTATAACATTGAGGAGAAGGAAGTAATCCTATTTTTGTAAAGTCAGGTACTTAAAATCAGGAAACACCAGCTTTGTAGTTGCTTATACCACTTAATTTTGCCCTCTACTGTACAAATGAGGCAGGAAGCCTATGGAATAGATGAGAATAGCATGTGATCTCATTGAAAACTGTTATAATGCAAATGCACCAAAAGGCAAAACATGGGTTTGCACTGCTAAGTGTCAATGTGACATTTCTTGGTGACTCTCTTGCTGTCTTTGCAATTTAAATAATGTTGTTTGTAATGCATTTCTATCAAATATGGTTTTCATTGTCTTTAAGCTAAGGAAAATGGAATTTTATTCTGTGCATCTGTGAGAGCTTTTTACCTTGCCTCAAATTACTAACACAGTCAGAACCTGCTATCTTTAGTTCTGCACTGTTTCCACTTCGATGGGCACAAGACTATCTTGCTTACATGGCAGTGGGAGAAAATCTTCCCTCGCTCAAAGGATAAATGGTCTGGGTCAGCAGTAAACCCACACTGGTCTAACTTTTTTTTTAGTTCTGCCACAGATTCTGCCTCAAAGAACAAGAACAGACTGAAGATGTTACATTTGGGGTTTGCTGGATGATTTGGGAAAAGGTGGATGTGGGATATGATAACATTTCAGATTGGAAGAGAAGAAACAAGATAATAAAGGATAAAAATAGCACAGAAAGCATGTAGCAATAAACTGCCCACAGTTTACTTTGAGACTTGAAATTATAATAACATTTCTATCCATCTGAGGAATGATACTCCAGAATGGTTTCTAAATAAGGTAGTAAGAGGAAGGAAACTACTGTGCTGTGATAGCACTTGATAAATCGGTAGAGTAAACGGTACAAGAGTTAAAAAGGATTCTGATATTTAGGCTATGGTTAGTTTTTGGTATCCACCTGATTGCTGTTTATGTAAAATAAGCCTTATTATTTGTCAATAACCTTTGTTTGTACCATGTTTACACTGTGTTAATCTCATTCTTCTTACTTATGCTAGCCACAAGAACCAGAAAAACACTTGTTCCTTCTTCAAGAGCTATAAAGTGGCTCCTGTGTCTCGCTGATCTGTAATGGCCAAAACCTATGAACTATTAGGTGAGATGCACATGCACTTCCAGTCTTATTAAACCAAGTAGACTAGAGACTTTGTGCACTGTGGTCAAATGCTCAGGGTTGAAAATGCTATCAGATTTGAAGATGGGCAGATCTTACCAGGCAAAATGATGACCATTGAAGATTTCTGCCTTACTCTGTGACTAAGACATGCCTCAATGCCCAGCACCATTTGGGAATTTTACTCATCAAATTCCCTGTCTTTTAACACAAGTGTCATGGCCTCAATGGCCTCCTGCACACTATCAACAGAACTACAGAAACTGTGATTTCTGTTTTAACAGTAGGTGGTTTGTATTTTCCTAAGGGTTAGGAAGTGTTTTTTAGCTCACGTGAATGTGAGTAGCACTGCCTACAACCTGGAATCATTACTATATTTGTTTTCTTCTATTCCTGTTCTAATTCCTGCCTAGTCATCTTTCTTCCTTCTCCATTCTACAAGCTTCTCTGTTAGCTGGAAGTCCATGACTGAGGGTCTTGAATGCCAAAATGAAACAAAAATGCTTTATTCAAACAACTTGAAGTTTGAGCATGGAATGTGCAATGCCTTGAAAAAAGCTGTCATTATTAACCAAACATGATAAGGGGGACAAAAACAGAATCAGAGAGATGGTTACTCAGACCTCTAAAAAGCCTTGTTTGTGCAGCTGCAAACAGAAATGATAAAAAGAAAAAAAGAGAAAAGGAACTAGCCAAGCTTGCATTCAGTACCTGTTGTTATGCCAAATCCCATGTCAGCTGGCTCTTCACTCAATGCATGTAGCTGGCAAACTTCACTGTCTTGAGCTTCCATATGGGCACGCTTGGTTAAAAGAAATTTCCTGTAAGGGATACACAGTTACAATAATTCCTGATTAAACTTGTAACTCTAAACAAGGACTTTTATCTACTGAAACAGTGAAAACATTCTACATTTATATAAACAGGGTTATCAACACCTTTTACTAAAACTAAATATAATTTCCCAAACATCTGTGAGATAGGAAAGGGTAGGCCAGCGAGTGGCAGATTTGTCTTCTGGTAATTATGTACACACTTTCATTTGCCGTACATTTATAGAAATGAGACATCAGAGTAACATTTTTTTCATGAGACCATGAAAGTAAAGGAAGCAGGTGCTAACTCTGGACAACATGTCTGTATTCCCAGAGACAGGTCCACCAACATTCTAAAGATCAATATCACCTCAGTAAAATTAATATTAACACACGTACGATCAAAGCTAGTCTAGGCTTTCAGAGGCTGGCATATCCTCTTCATATCCTACTCTAAAAGTCTACCTGCATTTTCACCACAGCAAATCTGCAACTTAAACACCCACTTTTTAAGTCCAGCCAGTCTCACAAACAGAAAAACACAAGTGTGAGACCAGGAGTGAAACTCCTGAACACAAACGAGACACAAACAAGAAATAATGCCATCAAGAAAAATAGGCTGAACTAACTTATTTGTTTCGTTTTCCACCAAGAGCCACCGGTCTTCAGCCACCAGGAAAACAGATTTCAGACTGATTGGAAGCGAGATGGTGTGAGTTTGACCCTCCAACACATCCAGTACAATAAGGTGCTTTCTATAAAATTGGAAGCCAAGAAAAGAATAATCAGATACGGATATACACAAGGGGATCTGATATAAATCAATTTAATAGAAGGATATAATTTACTCTCACCCTGTTTCTTTGTAGAACACCAGCCAGTTTTTGTGTGAAAACTCTCGGCACATTTTGTAGTTACTCTGTACAGAAATACATCACAGGGCAATCAATTAGTGTTTGTTAGATTTGTTCCAGTGAGTTTCCCTGACTCTTCTGAAAATGTACTAGTTTTTTTCCTTTATTTAGAAGAATCCACAGCTTTAATTACCTCTCAAAATACTATCTAGCTTGCCTTGTTTCTAGTCATAAATTGAATCATAACTAAGTTCATTATTTTAGACATAATTCATTGTAACAAAATGTTCCATTATTTCCAGTTCTAGCCCTAAAAAGGGATATTTTAAAGGCACATATCTTTGGAAGATTTATTTGTATTTTTTATATCAATATTCCATAACAATGCTATTTTATATGTAAGACATTTAAACATATATAAGAGTAAACACTTAAATGCTTGGGCTGTAAAACCAGGAAAAACTTAATGATTCTGAGGCAATTTTTTCCAATACTGCCATTTGCTTTCAAAAAACACTCAGTATAACAGGAGCAGGTGCTATTCCTCACCGTCTCTTCCTTGTTGCTCCACCAAGATGTTCTCTTAGGAGAGTCTTGAGTATCTGGTGAGAGCAGAAGTCGGCGAAGGGCACCACTGCTTGTATCCAGCAACAACACAACATTGCTCTGTAAATGAAAAGCAGATCCATGTTTATCTCAAGCCCATTTAAGGGACTACAACAAATCTATCTGAAGCACTTTCGCAACGCGAGCCACTTCGCACATTTTGGAAAGATGATCTAGATTTTGTTGCAAAACACAAGCTGGATTTTCTTGGTTCATTTCAAAGTTCATAGAGAAACTGAATTGAAGAGGTTAAGTAAATGCAAGGGCTGGAACAATATTACAGTTTTTCCACAGCACTTTATCTATACATCTCACACTCACTTCTGCATAACTTCTAGGAACTGGACTAAGGAAGGAATAAGCTAATTAAGCCTTGGGTTCAATTTTTTGTTTGCCATTCAAGGAAACGTTCAGTTCTGCAAGGACATTGGGTTCTGCAAGGACTTACTAAAAGTAAACTGCCTACGTACAACATGTACAATAACGCACAATAGACGTTAAGGAAGTAAAACATAAATTCCCACGAATTCCCCTAAATAAAACAAACAATCTGAGTCACAGCAGTTTTGTTCTTTTTGGGTACTCTTCATACTTTCACTAGAAATATTTGTGAGAGTTAACTTTAATAATGACGGTAATTTGAAGCTAAATATGGTAAAGTATTTAAAATATTATCATGTTATTTGGAGCATTTGGGAATTTCAGTTCAAGTTCAATATTTCTAAAAAAAGAAGCTTTTTTATGTATTAGAAACTGAAATTATAGAAATGTGGTTCAGGAAAAAAAAATAGGACACTTGCTTTGAGTTTTGGTTTTCTGCCATATTTCATTTATACAATTCTGAAACAGCATTAGCCTTCCACGTGAGATAAAGAACACATACGAATCAATTACATTCTTCCACTTAGTGTTAAATTTATGAGGGCAGTTGGTAGTATAAAAAGCTTCTCTACTCCACCCCTTTTGATGTTAATGGTTTCCTTCTGTGCTAAGTGACTGATATATATTCTGTCTGTGTTTAAGAATAGATTTTTGCGTCACTTGTGAACACATCCAAGAGCAGCTCTGGCAACTCTTCAAGTGGGCTGGGAAAAGACGTTGGTGTGCAATTCCGCTCTGTTTGTTCTTGACTGGGAGAAAAGTAACCTTTGGGTGACCTCCCGACCCCAATGTCTGGAATTCCAAACTCTGGACAGATGCAATAACCAATCTTGTGAAGTGGTGTGCCTTTATTTTTAGTTACTGCAAAGTTTCCCTTTCCTTACTGCTGTTTTTATTTTAGCCAGTATTTTCCTCTAAAAAGTTCTTAAACCAAACAGGGCTGTGACTTCATTTTGCTGGTATGGGAAGTCGTTCCTCATGGTTTTGCAGACAGAGGGGAGAGTTTGGGGAAGTTTCAGAGTGGGACAGTGCAAACAACTCAATTTAACATTCTTGTATTCTTCTCCCCAAACTCACTGTGAGTTTGGATCTGTTCTGCTCTCAATGCTCATGTCCTGAGCAAGCAAGCCCGCAAGTACAGATTCTTCTTAGCTGTCAGCTTCAGACTGAGGCTGATCCTTAGCTTGGCAGGGTAATCATAGATCCTCTTGCCTCCTGTCCCACTTTTTCTATTAGAGCTACTCAAGGAACCCTTGTGTGATAGAAACTTAACAATCCTGACACTGTAAATATTAGGCACAGATAAAAACATTAACACACTGTTCATGAGGTTCAATTGGAAAGAATCTGTTCAAGAATATGATTTGGGGCTCAAACTGTCACATCTTCGGAGGTAGGGAAATGTATGCAAGCAGATTACTGGTGCTCTAATTAATGCAAGTGGTGTCTTTCAGATGATTTGGGAGACTTTACTGCATTTGAGAATTCAGTGAACTAAGAACAAGTAGTGGTATAAGTTTTGTACCTATGGAATATGAGCCTTCTCCCATTCTACAGAAGGTGCACACATTTCTGTATAAGCAGACCTTTACTGTAAGGTGTACTCATAGAAAAGGAAAGTTTTACATAATATCAGAAAAAGAGAAGATAACTAGTTTTGGAAGAAAATAAGAAAATACACCCTTTGTTCTGATGACATACATCAGAATGTCATGGGGACTAGAGGTTACAGAAGTTACCACTACTGTGCTACTGGTATTTCCATATTCAGGACCTCACTAGTGTTTCAGGCCAGATCACAAACTGCTAAAAGAAGTCCTCTTTTAAAAAAGTGATTGCCATCTCCTACATGTGGTGAGTGAGGTGGATCTCTGTCAGTTTCTGTGCCACAGACTCCCTCACTCCCTTGTTACCAGAGAGCTTTGACAGAACTGCAGCAGCACGTGGGACAGGGAAAAGCATTTCCTTCCCTCCTCACCCCACTTCCTGACCAAGAAAGATAAAAGCAGAGTTAAAGGATGCTGGCAGGACACTGCTTGAACAAAGCTTGTTGTGCTCCTTGAGGTAGACTGTAGGTTACTCTGTTCAGTTGTAGCCTTTCAACACAGTAAAGTCCTTGTAAAAAAATCTGGAAGTGTGCTGTGAATTTATATGCAAATCAATTCCCCATGTGCAGTTTGCTACTACAATCCCATATAAAATCATGCATAGAAGTTATCAAAATTCTCTTCTGTCTGTACTTGTTCTCCTTCTGAGCAGTAGAAGTGATAGATGTAGGAAGAAAAGTGCATACAGAAGGCACAAAGCTTTAGCAGGAAATAAGAGTAGGCCCTGAAGTACTTGTGGGGAGGACAGATGGCAGAAGCATTGCTGCTTTGAAAAGATTAATGCAATTCCCATCTTACAAAGAAGTTACTTGAGATTTTTGAAGAGTCCTTTCAAAGTCTATGAGTTTAGTGTGAACAAAAAGAAAGAGTCAAAACAGCTTGCACTCACTGAGACCAATGGGCCCCATGAGGAATAAAATCATCTACCCTTTCTTCCAAGAAGATGTAAATGTGGCTTAAAGTCAGATAAATCTCCCATTTGTGCCATTAAGTTAAATCCCTGAGGAGTTTACTTTCAGTAAAATTTTATTTAAAAGGACAGGAAGAAATGGTGATTTTTCATTTTATTTCACTGGAGGGCTCTACTGAATCTAGATGGATGTCATCTGGGAACACGATAAAACACACAAGCTTATTTGAAGAGCCACAATATCATCATTTCATCTTTTCCAATAAGGTTATCACCCATTTAAAATTATTTTTTTTTATAACTTAGTCAGAAACATTCATCTCCAAAGACCTTTGTTAAATGAAAAAAATGAGAAAACCTGCTTTTGGTATTGTCTAATTAATGGGTGATATTGATTATTATGAAATAGTAGCTGTCAAGAGGCCCTTTTATTTAATGGATGCAAGTTCTTATTTCTACAAATATTATTAATACTTCTTAGTCTTTTTGTAACTAGACAGATGAATCTCTAAAGTATCAAATACGTTATTTATATTATTTGTTTTTCTTGTTTTGTTTGATGCACCCCTGGCACAACTAGCTAACTCTTGTAGCCTTGCCCAAAATGCAGATGTGCCACTAATATACTTTTCTTAACATGTGAATGCTGCAAGTTCTGAATTTATGCCTGCCAGTGATGGCAGTACACCCACATGTAGGCAACTTGACTACATGTCAAGCCTCCTTCTGTAGACAATGGAAAGAGAGAGGCAATTAAACTTCCAGAGGGCAATTAAACAGGTTCTACTTTAGCTGAGATGAAATGCTCTTTGGGTTACCTTTATTCTCCCAGCAAATACAGAAGGTACTCAGATGATTATCTTAGACCATATGCTTACCTGCTAACACCAATAATAACGGATTAAATTTCATACACAGCACCATCACCTCATTTCACAGGCGCACAGAACACATGATTTTTCCACAGCTCCACTGCAGGAAGAGTTAGGAATAAAACCTAAGCTCTACGTGGAAAAATTACACTGCTTGAGAATCCCTCTTGTGATTCAGTGGGAGCTAGAGATCCTAACACTTGAACCCCAAAGTAAGGAAGGATAAGGAGTGGCTGTGAAGACTACAGCAGCAGCACTTGTCTAACCCATGTTTTAGAGCTTTGCTTAAGAACCAATCCCAAATAAATTACCAATGTAGTCCATGAACACGGGCATGCAATATACAAGCGAACACTTTTTCTTCTTTTTTTTGTTTTCTGTCAAAGTTGCTTGGTTAAGTTCTCAAGAAGTCTAAAATTACTTTCAAATGGTGTCCCAAGAATAGGACTTTTTTCAAACAAGTTTGTAATTAAATAAAACCTATTTTCACAAAGAGTGAATAAGGTCCGCCTTAATGGTAAAAATATGTAAAAAAATGCTAAGATAATGCAAAACATTCAGAATATTTTAATTCTGTATTATTTTCCAGTGTAAAACAGGCTTATTTACAGACAGGATGTATTCACCTGTAGCACTTGCCAAGAAAGGCAAGTCTGAAACTGGCAATATTTAAGCTTTGTCAGAGAAAAACATGAGGTTACAGCATGACTGAAGTCATCTGGAAAGGAAAACTGAACTACCACAGTCTCTCCACAGAAAAAATTTTATTTCAGAATCTGAAAAATATACCTATCATACTATAACTAAAATGATATATTTCATGAGGACCAAAACCAAACTCTGAGATAACTACCTAAAGCTTCATGGAAAAACCTTAATTTCTGACACCAGATACTATTGTGATTTGGTTAAAAACAAAATGGTAGGAATTTTGGAGACTTGGAAAGCAAAGAATATTGCTGGCTTTATATTAAAAAGTGTGAGACGTTATAAACATTCTTAGATACAAGACAGACTGCCATCTGTTTTAGTTTCCTGCATCAACTTCTCCAAAGAAAGCCAAGAATTATTTAGAACCAAACAAATGTGCTATGTGCATCTCAAAATAGCCTGAATAGTATTTCTATAGCTGTTCAACAAGCAGGTAACCTCAGAATCATATTGTTTCCAGTTTGCATTGGAAAATATCCAATTGGCAGCTGCACCTGCATAAGGCAGTTCTACCGAAGGCAGAAGAATTGTGTTTCTCATAAGGCACTGAACTTAACTGCAGCATCTGACACCAGAAAGTGGCATCAACACTTGACAAATGTTCCTGGAACAACATTATTACAGAAACACTAGAAATGACTGAAAGCTATTAACACCCCAACTCAGTGTGGGAAGGTTCTTCTAGATTGAAGTCTCTCACCTACTCAAAAATCAGCCGAAGAAATTCAAAGAAAGGAAAAACCAGATAACAATAATGACCAGATTTAACGCCCATGTGAAACCACAGTGACTGCTAAGTAGCATAATAAAATATTATTAATGTTAAAAAATGAGCAGCAGCAGCCCAGTACACACTGTTGTCTCTTCCACTCTCAGAGAGAGAAGTTTTGAATTGGAAATGTTACAGTCAATTCACAGATAGTAAGGGAAAGTGCAAAGTATGCAATAGTTGTCATTAAAAAAAGCATTTGAATCAAGCCAACATTGAAATTGTCAGTGATTCTCAATTTGCATTGTTGATGTCAAGGTGTACCTAGTCTTCCTTCCTGTCTTGATACTTCACATGTTACAGAACAAGAAATACAAGGATTCACAAAACAAATCACAAATAGTGGCATGGAGCAAATATAACCAACATTTTACCTGGTGACTCAGAAAACGTCTCTTTTATATATATTATTTGAAAAGTAAAAGGGAGACAAGGTCAGAGCAGAACTTAAGTTCACATAAAACACTTTCCTCTGTACTTTGCACTTTGCAAACATATGCTGTTTGACTGAGATTCCTGAACTTGACCCATTCTCCCCCTTTCTCCCATAAAGGCCAATCTCCCTCTATCAGTAAGAGAAGAGAAGCACACAGAACTCAGCTTCAAGAGTGGAAGAGGATAAGTTCCAGCAAAGGAAGAGGAAAATCTCCATATAAAAACTAAAGCTGAAGGCAACTCCCAAGCTACAAGTACAGTAAAAAACAGATCATTCAGCAGGAGGAAGCCTTGTCCAGACTATTTCAGTCTATGCAGGTAGAGTCCCCAGTGACTTACCCTCATGAAACTACTTTGCTCATGACTAAACATTTGGCTGGAATTTAATCTTTTTTACCTCCTCTTCATGAAGAACCACTTGACCTTTAAGTGGATTTCCCAGTGGTGCTGCAGTCACAAAAGGTTGCCAGACACTTCCAACTGTTCTTGGGAAGAGGTCGTAAAGATCCACAAAGTATCCACTCTTACTAGAAATGTTCATGAAGTACAAGGAAACAGGATTGCATGTAGTAACATAAAGAACATTTTCATGTTCCTCTTCTGAAAGAAGAAAACAAAATAGTGAAAGGCTACTGACATTGTGCATTTCTCTTCTGGAAATAGGTGTGTCATAAACTTGGCAGATGATGTAGCAGAAAGTACTGAAAAATTACCACTGTTGACAAGGGAGATAAAGAGAAACGATCTCTTGATATTAACTAAACGTTAACAGGCAGAATCTGGCCACAACACTATAAACTCTAAAGAAGTAGTCCAAGATATGTTTGTGTAGGCATGACTGCAATCTCTGCCAGCTTCTCATATGTTCATCTGATTTTGTTTCTTTATAAACCTTTCCTCTTCTTTCCCTATCCCAATCTCCCTTTAAATTCATGTATTTAATAATTAAACATGAGTTGACTGCAAACATTGTACAGAACTTTTCACATAAACCACCTTCCTGAATAATTTCAGACAATTCTTGAAATCAATACAAAGCTACCTAATTTCTGATTTGTTGCCATGAAAGTCTGCTAATGTATTTATATATTGGACTGCAAGTAGAAAAAGCAGCATTCTAGTATTGATCATTAAAGATCCATTTATAATACATAATATTATTTAGACATGCCTAATGATGAACCCTAAAAACATTTATGAATATTCCCAATGGTGCAATTCACTTTGGGACATAAGCTGTAGAGAAAATTAAGGCACGTTTGGTCCAGTGAGAAAGAATCAGTATGAGCACAAAGGAAGAAAGCACAGCACTCTGCAAGTTAAAGATTTGTGTTAAAACTGAATTGAGAGAGGAAAAGTAAAAAAATTGCCTTTGTCAAGTAATGCAGTGTTGAATACACAAATTTAACAGGCTTGCAATTTTGTGGCTGTGTTCTACTTTAATTACACACTTTAATTACACTCTTAGTTTGAGAAAGACATGTATCCTTACAATGACCACAATGACTCAGTAAAATTATGCTCCAATTTCAGTGGATTATTTTTGTATTTCACCTAGTATTTAAAAAAAAAAAGTGGAAAAAGATAAGTTATTATTCCTATAGTCCACTCTCATACTCTGTATTTTTAATTCCCATATTACAATTCCTTGAATTATTCCTATACTCTATTGCAAGCATAGCTAGAAATGCACACTACTGTAAATGCATTGGAGTGTTGTTACTACACTTGAAATCCCTAATATTGCCCTTCTATATTCTGCCACTTGCTATTGGCAAGCACTTATGAAGTCAACAGCCCGGTCCTTCTGCATCTCCAGGGCACCTCAGCTATTTGTAACATTGTGGATCATTACAAAAGTTACCAGCTTTTCTTACTGTACCTTTTGTTACCGTGACATCACAAACGATGTTAATTTCATCTAAAGGCAGTGTCCAAAAAGCAAGTTCTTCTGTGAAACTGATGGACCTGGCTTCATGTCGTTCCAGTGGAAAACCTTGAATATTTAAGTACACAGGGCCCTAAAACAAACAATAACAATGAGGGCTTCCTAAAATATTCCACTCCCCCTTCTTCATGAAAATATAGAAGTCTTCTTCATGCTGTAATACTATTAACAACAAAACAATACTAGGTTTTTTTATTTATTACTAAACAAATTAAAGGGAAAAAGAAATGCCTTTTCTATAAACTCACTGAATGTCCATACTACCATTTTCTTTACAGTGTAACAATCTCAGGATTCTCCTCTTTAGTCTTTTAATGGTTTGGAACCAGTATCACTTAGAAGCACAAAGGAGGTATCATATACTGATAAAACACAGTTCATACAAGGAAAATACCAGAATATTTCTGTTTCAAAGAAATTAAATAACAATTTCTTATTATATAAACTTTAAATCTCATCCATACACCACATTAGAAGTACAGGTTTTTCCTTACTCACTGGAGTAATAATTACTGAAGTTAAGCCAAGAACTCAGAGCTGAAAAGGGTTTAGAAACTTTGGCTTTAGATCAAATTGTACCAAAGGTTCAGATTCAAACTTGCCAGTGCCAAAGACCCATAAGAATTCAGCTGCATGCAAGATAGAAACAGAAAACAGCTTTCTTTTCAGTCTCTGATCTTAGCCAAAAATTGAGATCTGGGAATTGGGCACCCCCAACAATCCAAAACAGCTACAAAGTTTTTTCAGATAAGGTATTTTTAATATCCTTATAAAAACTTTGTTTTCAAGAGCTTCTGGCCAAGCTTGCTGATTTTCAAGCACATCTTACACTGTGAGGGATAGATATACAAAAATGGTAATTTTTCTAGTCAGTATAAAAACTCTGAGAACAAGCAACAAGGACCACGCTTTGTATACATTCTTTTTCCTGAAGAAATTAGTCACATTTTAGATTCTTCACATCCCAATACATAAAAACAATGTTATATGAATTAAAAAATAACTTAAAAGACAAACCTTTACATCTATTTTTTGAGTTTCTGATGGACACAGCATTTTCTTTTGTGCATTTCCTGGCTGATCAACTTTCCAGTAGCCCATAAACTTATGATCAGGTAATGGTAGTCTGTCAAATAATGTAGGAACAAATTAATTTTTACATTTATTAACCAGTAAGTGATACGGAAAAAAAAAAACAGACAACTGCATTTTTCCAACAAAATATATCTGAAGATTCTTTTGCAGAAAGTGTTTCCTTGCTAAAATATTTAATTCCTTTTTACATTCTAAATCACAAAAATATTGGCCTTCTGGACTACTAATCCAGACACAATCTAAGCAGTATCATAAAAGAAGAAGCAATGCATATAATATGGCCTCAAAAGGAATAGTTTTCCAGTCCGAATTATGTGAGATACATCCTCTTGCTTTGCCTTCTTCGAATCAGGCAGGGTGTGACAGCACCCCTTAAAGGAATTCCTGTCAGTAGCTCACTCTTCTAAATGACCAGCAGAATAAGCCAGTAAACACTGTGGCTCGTTAACCATGTAATGAAAGTTCTGTGAATTGTTTCTGTCTATTTTACCACTGCTCACATGAACAAAGGCAAAAGAATACAGACACAAGAGTATCCCATTGCCTTCTGGACAGTACAGTCTACAGAAAGGACAGGGACATCTTCAAAAGCCACATTTGCTTGCCTTGGTCTAATTTCCTCATTTCTGTACCTTTTATCTAAGGAAAAAATGTGTGGACCACAGCAAAGCTCATTTATACAGGAAAAGAAAATGCTGATGTGTGACAATGTAGCATTGCAGCAAAATACAGGCAGCGTATTTTTTCTTTCTTTCCTCTGAAGTGATTTACAGCCACTGAAAGCAGTTTGACTTCATGAGTTGGCATGAATACCTTCAACCTAACGACCTCATAACTTCTGGCTTCTTTTCTTTGGGACCTAAAGAGTCCTCCTATCAAAACAGCATTCTGTGTTACATGCTGTTGCACATTATTGTACAGCTACAGGACTTGGCAAGAGAATAGAAGACATTCCTTCTCCCAGTTTCTATAAATATCTTCAAAGTCTATTTTAAGGAAGTTCTCTTAGACTGTTTGTTAAAAGTATCTGCTTGGTCTCTTCTGTCCTATCTGATGATGCTTGTTCCTACTGTTGCAATTATTTTCCCTCTCATCTCCAACCAAACCGGCACTTTTAGATATTAGAGGTTTGCTGAATTTCTTCTTTGAATTATTTTCAGAATAAGAAGGGATCCCAAATAAAGAAAAATAATTAAAAGATCAGTTGGACTATATATAAAACTTAGGAAATTTTAGTTTTATTTTTCCCCAAAGAACTTACAAGAAAAGTCAGGGAATGAATACAGATATCCCTTAACCTTTGCTATTCATTCAGGAAAGATGTATTAACATTTCTTAATGGTATATTGATACCAAACCTCAGGCAATCATAAGCCAGAAATCACAGGCAGTCACTCAGTCCCCATTGTGTGTTTGGACCATCTGCCAAGGCAGTCAGACAGCCAAAGACACTGTTTTGCAAACAGAAAATGGTTTGGATGCTATAGATCATTGGTGCTCATAGATAAATAAATGGTCAGCTGCCAGAAATGTGCCACTGGGGCATGTAATGAGGAAAGAGTATCTCATTAATTCCCTCTCTTAGTCAAAGAATCAAGAGATTCTTCATTGCCTGTTTGTTGCCTGACTAAAAATATCAATAGATATCAATGTTTGCAGAGTGATTAATTTTGCATTTTTCCTCACTTCAATTCTGCATTTTTCCATTCTTACACCTAGCTAGTATAGCCAAAATTCTTCACAAATGAAGATGAGAAATTAAACCAGATAAAAAAAAAAACAAAACCAAAAACCCCCATGTACACGAGGTTGTGTTTTTACATGGCAAATGACAATATTCAACACCATTAGGAAAAACCATTCATGATGCAGTATTTCAACATATACAAAATTCTTAGATACATTCATTCATGCAACAGAAAAACAGGCAAACAGTCAAGTCACTAGACCAAATGTCAGTTTAGATGTCTATGAACTAGAATTTTACTTCAGGCTTCCATCTCAGTTTCTAAATGATTTGTTGGCAAAGTGTTGGTTATGTCTTGAGCCACAAGCTGTCTTGTGTGCAAAAAACCCTGGAGACTTCTTTTTGCTCTATGACTCTGAGTAGAATATTCTCTGATATGCCTATAATCAGCAATAGTTATTTCCCATTAGCTCAGTGGAACATCAGCTCTCACAAGGATTTGGACTTTGGTTTTAATTCCTTACACATTACTCCCATGGACAACATCCTAGAAATCAACAACTTTACTAATGATCATGAATAGCTATTAAAATTTAAACCAAAACATATGTTAATAACCAGCTCTAACCAAATACCCTGCTTTTTATAACAACAGAATTGCTGATTGCATTCCCAAACAAACATTTCCACTCTGTTTCAGCTTTCTGGAGATTTTCTTTGCTAATAGTTCCTCTCTTCCCTCAGGAAAACTGGTTTCTCCTTTCTCCTAGATTTTTGAGGTTTTTTTCTCTTCCCTGTTTCTGAATGATTTAGTTTCTCTGAGGCAGCAGAGCAAGTCATCATAAACAGCAAAGAGGAGGGAAATGTAGATCTGAATTTCAGAATAAAACAGAAAGCAGAGTTCATAATACAAAGCTCTTTGTCAATAGTAATAGGGATCTCATTCTTCCAGGGCCTGACAAATCTTTTCTTTATTTTGCTCTGTCTCACTGCTCTCTCATGTAAATCTGGTCTAAGAAAGACTAAGAGTATTGAAAAAGCTGGTGGCATTAAGGTCTTACAATCATTCTGTTTCCTGAATGACTTTCAGGAGGGGGTGAGGGCACACAATGACTGGAACAACATATCCACACTGAAAATGTGTATACATCTTAACAGCCTTTCCCAAATCAATATATATGATACACATCAAAGTAAGGAAATTACCTTCTTTTCTCAGGACTTATAATTACAACAAGCAAGTTTTGAAAATAACTTGGAGTGACATGACTATTAAAAACTTCACTAGATGCTCCTGCCACACTGCTGTATTTCAAATTAATTAATCAAATGGCATTTACATAAAAGGCAGATTGAATACAATGGAAATGTCAACACTGGCAAAAATCTGCAAGGCAAAGAGATCTGATGGATATAAAAAGTGGAGTGGCTGTGTCAAAAAAATGGTACTAAAACTCCACTGGTCTCTCCAGCTGGGGCGCACAGAGCAATCCATGATTTTTGCCTTCCTCAAAAGAAAAGGGTTTCTAGAACAGGAAAAACTACAGATAGACTGCTTTAATTTTGTAAAAAAATCCAAGATTTAAGAGCAAATTCTAAGGACTTATTCCTGATCAGTTCTTTGAATATGGATCTGTCAAAGCCTGTTGCTTAAGGAAAATTCAAAATTGTTTTTATGTTTATTCACTCTGCATTTTAGATCCTGGTTTTCTACAGGATTACTGTTGTCCATGAAAAGTATATATAAGCATGTATTTTGTTCAGAAAAGTAATTGCAGAAGACCTACAGGTGATGGGGTAATTCTACAAAAAATTACTATTTATCCTGAATTTCTTCATGCACAGCCATTGAAGGGGAAATGATCTGTCAAAAGATAATTCTCTTGTGCTGCTAGAAAGCTTTTTGAAGTGACACCTGTAGAACACAATTTCTTTCCATTTTTATATTTTTGATTTAAGAAAATTAATTCATTTTAGGGTATTTTAAAAAATGATCAAACAACAAAAAACCTGAATCACTGAACAACTGTGTTCAAAAAGTCAACAGAACCTGCTTTATAAAGTTATTTGTTTAGCTTCCAGAGAACATACCAGAAGATGGTTATGAATCTTTGTAAAGCTGAAGTTCCACTGAAAGCAAATTCTTCACTGCCAGACATTGTATTAATACAGCTGTGGACATGAACTATGACAGACAACAAAGCTGCCTAATATATGATCTTGTACACCAGCTCATTGCTGGCACAGAATGTATTATTCAAGGCCTCCAGTAACAGCCTGTGCTCCATCCAGCTGAAAAGATTTCCAGCCCACGTAACCTTTTTGGACTTAAGTAAGATACAGCTTGAAATCAGGAGAATTCCTTGCCAACCAGTTCTCCATAATTTATCCAAACATATTTTGATTTGAAGTATAACTGTTCATTCAGAACAGTTGTATGCTAGAACTCCTGTTCCCTGATGATTCCCCTTCCTAGCTGGCCCCACAACACACAGGGTTGACAAGGGACACATATGATATGAGACACAGCCAATAATTAACTACAGATTACCTGGGGGAAAAAAAAAGCCACAAAAAAGAACAGTCTCAAGAGAAAAACAAAGCTGTTACGATTTACATATTTACATTACATATAAAAAAACCCAGTTCATATAAAATAAATATTGAAGTTATAGTAAGCACCTGGAAGTGAATAATGATAGGAGGGAAAATATGGAATGGCAATTTCATCAAGGATAAATGTCAGAATTAGGATTAAATGCTGTTTTACCTAGAAATTGCAGATGGTCTGAACTGTGCACCAAAATGGCAGATTAACATGAATTCAGAAAAATATGACATAACAGATGTCAATGGAAAAAACAAAATGTAATTGTACATAAAGATAATGAGTTAGTACCATGAATAATTCATTTTACCCACTATGTGTTGGCAAACCATCACAGACAAGCCATCTGCTTTACATACAATACTGATGAAAATGATAAACTAGTGGACAGGTAGTACCAGGAGAGACAGACAGTATTTTAACACCTGACAATACTGAACATGTCAGTGCCTTGAAGAATGGTTATCCTACCTGAGAAAAAAATGACAACTGAAGAAACCAAAAAAAGATGAACTAAAGCATTCCTTTACAGTTCTAATATATATACTAATTTTGTTAATAAATAAATTAGTATCAACAAATTAATTTCTCTCTTGACAAAATAACTACTGCAAGAATCATTTTGTAAATGGTCATTACACACCATCTAATCTTCCCTTCCAAGATTAGGTATATTAATTTCAGAGACTAATCTAAAATTCCCATAAGGGTCACTCCTAGCATCTGTTCAATTTCCTCTGGATTTCAGCAATTTCAGCTGGATACATCCCTAAATAGTTCCTCTATTGAGACTCTGTATTGTAGCGTGTTGCTTGTGTGTCTCATGGTCTTTTTCCTGTTTATAGCAGTTACGTTGCAGCAGCAATTTAAATGATTCTGATTTATACAAGTTTTCGATTCAGTAATAGGCGACATACTTTTCCAAAGCTTATTAAAATGAGAATTCACAAATCGCTTTATCCAAGACATGCCAGAGAGTACCTCTATAAAGAAGTCAGCATTTCACTAAAATGATTTTCCTGTCCTAGAATCTCCTGGAAATGCTTCTGTGTCGCAAAATTTAATTGTACAGGATTTGTATTCCTAGACAATGATTTTGCTGTTGGTATGACTAACATCCTCAGGCAGAATCAGTCTGGACTATTATCCCAGTTTTCATGTTACTTAATAAAACCACTGAACAATTTATTATGATAGCTAGTGAGTCTTTAAAGTCTACCAAAAAAAGACTAGGGCACAGAAGTCATCTGTGGAGACATGCTGTCGTCACTAGAACAACATAGAAATCACACCTAGAAATCACACCTTCAGACTGCCAGCTTGTGAGAGCTTAGAAGCAGGTAGGAAAACAAGCTTAAAACAGAAAGTGATCTTGACATTTCATAAAACCAATCTGAAAAAATCCAATACAGTAAGAAAAATGTAAGCATGAAGAAAGCTGATCACATAAAGCAAAGATGGGCTAAGAGCTATGGAGGGTTTTACGAAAAGGATGTGGAGAATTATGCTTAGAAAACCAGAGATGAGTTAAATATTGCACAAAATACAAACAACACTGGGCTTTTTAAATGTCAATACATTTCTATTCTACACACTCATACTACTCTACTTGGCTCCAATGAAAACAAACTTGACCAGTTTCACACCCAATACTTCAGGATGGACACACACCAAGTGAAGACAAGGAGCATAAAGGAAAAGTGAAACAAACAGAGGCCTGCAAATCAGGGAAGATTGAGAAGTGACTTTGTAGTGCCCAGGCTATTTAGAAACAAGACTGACTTGCCTTGGGAGGTTACAGAACTCCATCTCTACAGGTTTTCAGGAATGAATAATTACATAAAGGACATAAGGTTTTAGAATAATCTGCATCTTTTCTGAAGGAAGTGGGCTGGGCTAAATTAATGTCATTATCCTATTCTCAGATTCGTGGAAAGCAATAGAGAGGTCAGTACCCCAGAACCTTTCAGCAGTCCAAACAACATATACTCAATTACCTCAATGTGTCTGTCCATCATGGGAGCTTGCAATACGGGCTGGAACAGATTTGGAGAGATTATCTCAATGTTCTTTAACCTCAAGGTAGAATCAACTGTGCTTAAACCTGAAAGATGTGGCTGTAATTCAAGGTGATCTACCTGTGGCTTACAAGCTCCATAGGAGTGAATCTTGTGACCAAAACCAAGGTTGTCTTACAATGGAGGGGTAAGAACCCAAAATGGCAGCTGTGGTGGATGCAAGTGAGGGATTGAGACCAAGACAGCTAGATCATCAGAGCCAGGTGCTCACCCCAGGATGGTGAGATCAAAGAAAAAGTTGCTTTTATCAGCTGCGTGTGAACTGCTCCTGTAATTTCTCCTCCCCTGGGCCTTCAGTGTACAAATTATGTGCTCACAGCTGCCTGTCTAGTGAAGTTTTGATGAGCATCTTGTGGGGATCTTTCAAGTCTGTCATCCTTGGTGTAACCTGTCCTAGAAAAACTCAGTGATGAATTCAAAATGATTATCTTTAATTCAGTATAATTACCTTTTTCTTTTATCTTCTCACTTCTAGACTGAGTAGTCCCCAATTACAGCAATCTTTCTCTTATGTTTCCTAAACCTCTGATTGTCTCATTACTAAAGAGTCCTCTCCCACGTCTAATACTTCTAAAATTATACAAAAAGCAAATTTCTCAAAAACTATGACAAACATTGTAATACTTTAAAATAGAAATTACCAAGTGACATTCAGCAAAGAAACCACAGCAAGAGTTTCAAGTGTGCTCTGTCAATTTGACAGACTTTGTCATTGTTCAAATACTGGTTCCCAAGGCATGTAATAGTCCTGTCATCAAAATTAAAAGGTACACCACAGGCACTACACTGCCAATTTTTTTAAATAATTATATGTAGGATGTTAGATATGGTAACAGTGGTGCTGCAGCAGGAGAAACCTACACATGGACACTTAACACCACAGAATGGGTAAGGCTGGAAAGGACTACAGTGGTCCATCTGCTCCAACCTCTCTGCTCAAGCAGGGTCACCCTAGAGCACATTGCACAGGGTTGCATACAAAGGTTCTTGAATATCTCCAGTGAGGGACACTCCACAACCGCTCTGGGCAATTTGTTCCAGTGCTCAGTCACCCGCACCAGAATCACTATCAATACATCATGCCATAAAAATCACTCCCTCCTGAGCAAATATAAAGTTTGTATGCCATGTGGCAAACTCAATTTTCCATATATTCATAAAGCTTTCTCCATGAAAGGGAAATATTTGTTTCTTCATAAATAAATTATGTATTTGAGCTCAAGACAGAGTAAGTTTTCTAATTGATTTTTAATATGATCTCCTTAAGCCTGTTTTCTCTGAATTTTGGAAGAACATTTGTTTCACAGAATCATAGAATAGTTTGGGCTGTAAGGGACCTTAAAGACCATCTGCTTTCAACCCCCCTGCCATGGGAAGGGATACCTTCCACTAGACCAGGCTGCTCAAAGCCCTGTCCAATATGGCCTTGAACACTTGCAGGGAGGAGGCACCCACAACTTCTCTGAGCAACCTGTCCCAGTGTCTCATCACCCTTGTAGTAAAGAATTTCTTCCTAATATCTGATCTAAACATACCCTCTTGCAGTTTAAAGCCATTCCCCCTTGTCCTGTCACTAAAGGTCCTTGTAAAAAGTGATCTCTCAGGCCCCCTCAGGGAGTGGGGGGTGGCTTGAAGATGGGAGGGCATTACTACATAATGTAGCTGTTTTGATTCTAACCTCTGGAAAAGAAGTATATGGTGTAATATGTCAAGTGATAATATAATTAAAGAATAACAGTGATTTACAGACACATACAAAAGTTGTTCTTGGAGCTTAGATCCACTGCCCCATTCAAAAGAAATACTTTTGTAGTCCTCTGTGAGCATCAAAGACAAAACCCAACTACCACTGAAGACAACTTTTTTTTTCTGCAGTTAGGTGATAAGTAACAGGACAGAAGTGTATTGCAATTCAATTAAAAACACAGGAGAAGAAACAAGNGACACTTAACACCACAGAATGGGTAAGGCTGGAAAGGACTACAGTGGTCCATCTGCTCCAACCTCTCTGCTCAAGCAGGGTCACCCTAGAGCACATTGCACAGGGTTGCATACAAAGGTTCTTGAATATCTCCAGTGAGGGACACTCCACAACCGCTCTGGGCAATTTGTTCCAGTGCTCAGTCACCCGCACCAGAATCACTATCAATACATCATGCCATAAAAATCACTCCCTCCTGAGCAAATATAAAGTTTGTATGCCATGTGGCAAACTCAATTTTCCATATATTCATAAAGCTTTCTCCATGAAAGGGAAATATTTGTTTCTTCATAAATAAATTATGTATTTGAGCTCAAGACAGAGTAAGTTTTCTAATTGATTTTTAATATGATCTCCTTAAGCCTGTTTTCTCTGAATTTTGGAAGAACATTTGTTTCACAGAATCATAGAATAGTTTGGGCTGTAAGGGACCTTAAAGACCATCTGCTTTCAACCCCCCTGCCATGGGAAGGGATACCTTCCACTAGACCAGGCTGCTCAAAGCCCTGTCCAATATGGCCTTGAACACTTGCAGGGAGGAGGCACCCACAACTTCTCTGAGCAACCTGTCCCAGTGTCTCATCACCCTTGTAGTAAAGAATTTCTTCCTAATATCTGATCTAAACATACCCTCTTGCAGTTTAAAGCCATTCCCCCTTGTCCTGTCACTAAAGGTCCTTGTAAAAAGTGATCTCTCAGGCCCCCTCAGGGAGTGGGGGGTGGCTTGAAGATGGGAGGGCATTACTACATAATGTAGCTGTTTTGATTCTAACCTCTGGAAAAGAAGTATATGGTGTAATATGTCAAGTGATAATATAATTAAAGAATAACAGTGATTTACAGACACATACAAAAGTTGTTCTTGGAGCTTAGATCCACTGCCCCATTCAAAAGAAATACTTTTGTAGTCCTCTGTGAGCATCAAAGACAAAACCCAACTACCACTGAAGACAACTTTTTTTTTCTGCAGTTAGGTGATAAGTAACAGGACAGAAGTGTATTGCAATTCAATTAAAAACACAGGAGAAGAAACAAGTATTTCCCTTTATTAAGATATACCTGTTTACCTTACAAGCTATTAATATGTACATGGACATTAAATATTAATAATATGCAAATATTTGATCATGAAGTAATTTATCTTGTTGTAACTTATTCGGAAGATGATAAATTTGAACCAGCGGAGGACTGACTTCCAAAAATTCCAGGTTGTTTTAAAATTAATTAGCAGCAAGATAACACACTATAAAAAGTGATCATGAGAAACATGTCTTCTTAATATATATCATATGTTATTCTTACTCCTCGGCCAGCTGCACATTGGTCGGTTTTGCTCCAATGGGTATCCCGTATTTGTGCAAAGTGTTGTATAAAATTTCACGCATTTCATTGTTGTAGGAGTCGAAGTCAAACACATTTCGAACAACATTTGCGAGTCCTTCAGATGGAAACTTCTGTAAAGAAACAGACCCCCACATTTCATTAAGTGACTGTCTATTAAGTTACAGCATATCATTATGTACTGCTAAAATGAACAATTGTAACAGTAACTTGAGCCAAGTGCTCAAGTAATCTTTACTTTTCATTTCCAGAACGTCGTTTCAAGTCAGAATGAAGTTACTAAACTTGATTTAAACAAAAAAGCATGTGACAATTACTTAATACTAAACATCATTAATTTTAAGTTTAAAGAATTATTTTCATTATACACATAACAAGATGGTGTAATCACTGGAGAATATAATTAATACCAGCCTGTATTTTTAAAATTTGCTTTCTGTAAACTGTGAAGATCTAACACAAAATACACACATCCATATAATTCACCCATACAATTCATTTAAGAATTATGACTCTCAGTGTTGAATATAGAGAAGCAGATAATACACTGCTTGGTTAATAAAAACTATTTTAGATCATGAAGGATTTTAGTAGACACAGAAATTCTCTTAAGATTCACAATCTTTTTTTTTTTCTTAGGGAAAAATATTAGTAGAAATGTGCTATGTACATTTAAAAACTGCTAATGTTTATCAGACTTTCATTAGGATCTTCAACAGAAATGAAAGTTTTGTTACTGTGCTGGACTGATTATTCTGGATGATGAATAAAATGGTTGGATCGTGCAGCCAGTGGTCAGTGGCTCAAGGTACTGATGGAGATGTGTGACAAATGGTGTCCCTTGGGGTCTGTACTGGGACCAGGACTATTTATTATCTTCATCAATGACATAGTGGGATTGAGTGCACTCTCAGAAAATTGGCAGATGACACCAAGCTGAATAGTACAGCTAACATACCTGTGGGATGGCATGCTGTCTGGAGGGACCTGGACAGGTGGAGAAGGGTGGCCACAAGAATTTCCTACGGTTCAGCAAGGCCATGTGCACAGTCCTGCACTTGATTTGGGGTAACCACTGGTATCAGCACAGACTAGAGGATGAACAGATTGAAAACAGCTCTGACAAGGACTTGGGAGCACTGGAAGGTGAGAAGTTGGACATGACCCAGCAATGTGCACTTGCAGTCCAGAAAACCAAATGTGTCCTGATCTGTGCTGAAAGCAGTGGGAGGGAGGAGATTCTGCCCCTCTGCTCTGTGCTGGTGAGACCCCACGTGCAGTGCTGCATCAGCTCTGGGGTTCTGAACATAAGAAGGACACGGAGCTGCTGGAGTGAGTCCAGAGGATGGCCTCAAAGATTATCAGAGGGCTGCAGCACCTCTCCTGTGAAGACAGGCTGAGAGAGCTATTCAGCCTGGAGAAAACTCTAAGGAGACCTTATAAGACCTTCTGGTACCTAAAAGGTACTGGGGTTACAAGAGGTTGTAACCTAAAAGGGGTTACCATAGAGATGGAGAGGGATTGGAAGGGCATGTAGCGATAGCACCAGGGGGAATGGCTTTAATCAGAGAAAGGGCAAGTTTAGATCAGGTATTAGGAAGAAATTCATTACTATGAGGGTGGTGAGTCACTGGCATAGGTTGCCCAGAGAAGCTGTGGATGTTCCATTCCTGAAGTGCTCAAGGACAGGTTGGATGGGGCTTTGAGCAAACCAGCCTAGTTGAAGGTGTCCCTGTCCACAGCAGCAGGGTTAGAACTAGAGTATCTTTTAGGTGCTTTCCAGCCAAAACTATTCTAGGATTCTGTAAGTTAAAATAAGAGAAATGAAGAATTTTTAATATCACTAAACCACTCTGAGAAAATTATGCCATTGATTAAGAAAGCAACTGAGGTGGAGGACCCCAAGCTAAAGTAGGTATCTGCCAAAAGGAGGCTGTGATCTCTGGCTGTGGGAAGCCCACACTGGAGCAGTCTCCTGGCAGGACTTGTGGCACCATGGGGAGAGGAGCCCACACTGGAGAAAGCTTGCTAGGAGAATTTGTGACCCTGTGGAAGGGGCCTGGGCTAGAGCAGTTCCTGCAGAACTGCAGCCAATGGGAAGGACTCACAGCAGAGAAGCTCATGGAGGACTGCCTGCCTGCTATGGGAGGGACCCCACGCTGGAGCAGAGGAAGACAGTGAAGAGTTCTCCCTGAGGAGAAAGTGGCATCAGAGGCAACGTGGGAAGAACTGATCGCAGTCCCCCTTCCCCATCCTCTTGTGCTGCTGAAGGGGAGGAGGCAGAGAAAGGCAGGAGTGAAGCTGAACTTGGGAATAAGGGAGGAGTAGGGGGAAGGTGTTTTAAGATCCGTGTTTATTTCTCATCTTCCTACTCTGATTTGATTTGCAATAAATTAAACTAATTTCCTCAAGTCAAGTCTGTTTTGCCTTGATGGTAATTGGTGAGTGATCTCTCCCTGCCCTTATCTTGATCTACAGGCTTTTCATTTTATTTTCCCTTCCCAGCTGAGGGGGGAGTGACAGAACGGCTTTGGTGGGCACCTGGCATCCGGCCAGGGTTAACCGACCACAGATGTAAATGGAGCAAACCAAATAAAAGGAATTAAAAAAAATAATTATCAGCTTGCTGCCTAACTGATTTATTTTATCCCTTTTTTGGCAAGAGATAGGAGTGAGAATCTTTCTATTTAAAAATGTCTCACTTTTTCTCCACAGGCTTTTCATTCAAATACTAGATCTTTCAGATAAGGACCTAGATGCTTCCATCTCAGTATGGCATATTTACAGTGATGAACCGAAACTTGTTAAGAGGTATTTTAGGAAGTTGTAGACTGAATTGGTTTTTTCCCCATTAATGAGCTAGACTGGTACAGAGAAGTTAAGAAACAGACATAAGCGTCAGAGAAGTTTATAAATGTATTAAAAATACAGGTATTTGAATCCTGATTAAAAATTAAATTAGAAGAAAATGGAAATTTTTCAGAAATGTTTTGACCTGTACTCTTAATCAAATATCAGCTTTAGGAATTTAATATTTTCCCAACTTCATAAATATCTGATCTTGCTAATAAAATACCTGCAACACAAGCAATACCAAAATTAGCTAGTAACTGTGATAGACTAGAATACCACTGCTAAATCAAGCTTATATAAACCCTTTTTTATCTGTGGTGTACATGGCACAGAGTATTTTAGTACTATTGTTGCTACAAAACCATGTTCAGAACTATGTTCTGGCTTTTAAAACCTGTCTATGAGGAACCTATTAGAAGTTCTGCATCATTAAAGCCTAATAAAATACAATTTACTGTAGGATAATCTAAAATTCTTCTACAGCCTATGCCATCCTTGTTATAATGTCCAGTTCTTACCGAATGAAACAGGTACTTAACCCATTCTCCCATCAGCTATTCTAACACTGTATAAACATTTCACACGTAAGGCAAATCCAAAAGTTTGTGACAATGTTTAGTAGTGAAAGTGCTAACTTCTAGATTTTTAATTGCATCCTGGAGTCAAAAGTAAGCATCATTCTGAAACAACATTTATATGATGAATACTGCATTTTCTCTGTTAGTGCAAAGCACAACCAACACTGACACTAAGCCATCCAATTCTCTCACGAGCTACGCCCTGCAACAGGTACTGCAGAAACCTTGGTCAAGTACTTCAAATAAAACCTGGTTTTTCCTAGAAGTTTTCAAGTATGTCCACAGTTTTCTGAATCATTGCATAACTTCTGACACTGATATCCTTTCCTGCAATGAATTCCCTCAATACTTCCCTGTTTCTTGAGTCAGCAGGGCGTAATAAAAAATTTCCTGAGGTACAACAGATGGTTTCTGGGAACACAAGCCATGTGTCAAAAGGTCCTCTAGTTCAGTAATTAAACAAAATCACAACTCTCCTGTTTCAACCAGAACAAATTCAATCCCTTTTTAATAACTGCTCGGACAACTGCTTACTGAAGAAAGGAAATGACAGTTCACTTAAAGGGGAAAAAAGAAATAGACGAGAAAACTCAAGAAAGGTTGAATGTTTGGGGATTAAATTGAACATTAAAAAAAAATTTGGTTTCTATTGATTTTTAAAATGAGATTATTAGAGAAAATATTGATCTCTTATCAGTCTGTCTGGTTCGCATTCACTGATTCTTCTCTTTACAAGTAACACTTCTGTGTGTACCTTAGATTATTTTCACAACTTAGATTCTTGGTTATTCCTAGTATGTAACACAGATTTTTTGCCTTCAATAACTTTATATTTTTATTTATATATTGTATGCTTTATTTGATACAGAATTCAACTTTGTGTAAAATCTGTATTTTTATGTCTCTAACATTCCATGAGGGTATGTATCTCTACAGTCTGCATAAAATCTATAAGCAAAATTGTAATTTTATAGAAGAAATCAAGAATCTTAATTCAAATATGCTATACCCACTGAGGTCTACTATACTTCTACCACTGCCCTGAAAAGAAAGTGATACATTATCTGGTATTCAGCCTGTAATGAGTCCAGACTTTTTGGTTTGGACTTCCACCTTGTCTTCTCACTAACACTCACTTCCCCATGTAACCTGGTGCCTTCAGATATCTGACTAATTTCCATCCTGCCAGCACCATCTCAAAAGCTCTCCTTGCACACTCTAACAGATCTCTGCCAACCTGCTTATTCTCCTGTGCTCTTGGTTTCCCTCTACACCCACCCCTATGTCCTTTCACTGGATGTTTCCAGCTCTCTCTGTGCCTCATCAGCTGTCCCTCAGCAGGGCCAGAAGCACCATGTCTATGGCTCATTCTGAGTGACACACATACTAATGGATTAACCAGTACTTGTGTCTTCAGTGGGCATCATCTGCTGCCAAGCAAAGCAGCTGAATTCTCCCCCTGCAATTTCAATCAGTTCCTCTCTGTCACACAGCCACTGATTTTGATCAAACCAGCAGAAACCTAATTATCTTTGAAAACTGATAAATGAGATCCACTGTGACTGGCCAAAAGGGTAAAAGGTTATTATTGATGTGTGTTTGGCAACAAAATGAGAAGGGGATACAAACTTATTTGATAAGCCTAGTTTCCTTTAGAGATTAGGCTGAAAATTAAAAAAAAAAAAAAATAAAGGCACTATCTTACCACAAAATCTTACTGAATAGGCCTTAAAACATGATAATGAGTAGACTTCAGGCCCAGAAGGTTTCTCAGACATTTACTGCTCAAAAACTCTTATACTAGTGCCTACTATTAGGAAGCCATCTCAGATATAAATAAGAAAGATGACCTATAAATAAAAATCTCAGCTTTCTGAAATGAAAAAAGAGTTAGTAGAAAAGCTATTGCCATTTTATCTGGACTAATGTGGCTTTATTGATTAACATCTACCAAGGTCTCATGAAAAACAGCATATTAGATTGCAGAGAGGCAGTTATAGCATACACTGGTTACAGGCAGCTTATGGTAGCCTAGTAGAGCAAGAGCAGAGCTTCTGAGCCTGCCCATAAGCTACTAATGACATAAAGACTTTTGACATTTGCCAGTCTGAAAACTGGAGGCCAGAGAGACAAAAAGGCTGTATCCAGGTCATCTGCCAATTAGAGCTGCAAGACCCAAATTCCCTATACAGTATGTGAGGAGAAAAAGTTGCAGCAGTCAAGTTAGGTACCTGCATTAGACAACTCTCCCTATACCTGCAGTTTTGGGTCTTCAAAATAGTTTGGTGTCTTGAGCACCACCAAAAACACCTTTCCCTAAGAAAAAGTTAGCATAGAGGTAACCTAGTTCTGATCACAGTGTCTAAGCTACAACTAAATTACTACATGTTCCCTACCTGCATAATCTTTAGAGGAGGATAATCTTGTAACTGCACTCCCTATGTGTATCCTATATGCTGAAGACCACAATTAGTCAGAGATTAGCCTAACAATATATTGATACCATAGCAATCAGTATATTTTAACTGACTAGTCCTGATGTTCAGATGTGCTCTCAGACAGCAGTAATCAAAAGCAATTTTTTCCTCCAAAACATCCAACCTTTTTTTTACACAAGCAAAAATTCCAAAATTATGTGAAAGAAATCAACACAATAGTACAAAGAGAGCAGGGCCATGGAACTGCTGTAAGGGAAATTGATTAACAACATGACTAACTTCCCTCCTTCCTTCCTAAAGACCAGCAATTTTATTGACTCATTTCCCTCCTTCCTCTTTCTTCTCTACCTGAAGACCTAAAAGTTTCTTACTTTGGAATAACCATTATGTTATTCATATTCATTGTTTACATTTGGCTACTGTCAGTTTTTTTATTATTAAGATTGAAAATGAAGTTACAGTAAACAAAATGTTGCATTCTTCTTAGGAGACTAGGATCTTGAAAAGAAATGTTACAAAACAAGTCAAAGAGGCATGTTGGATATTTACAATTTGAAAGAGGTGAAAGCTTAACAGATGGGAAACTTCCCCATTGATCTGCACCCAATTCCAGGTTGAAGTGACCATACTAATCTGGTTGAGTGAAGGAGAGAGAAGCAGAGAGTAAAAGCACTTAAGACAATTAGCAATGCAGCTCTTTCAATCTTCAATTAGATGCTGTTCACACACAAATAAAAGAAGAATTAAGTCTTATGTTTCCGCACTGGTTACCAGCAGAAATCAGTACAACTTCAGGTTACTTGGAGATAGATGATGAAGGAAAGCAGCTAGGAAGGAAGGTAGGAACAGCAGGAAAGTATGAGGTCAAAAAGGAGTTCATTTAACAAGTACCCTAAAAAATGAGCTTTTCAGCAGCACAACAACTGTTCCTCAAGTCTTTAATCTTTCCTGTCATTTTGAATGTAACTGTGTGTTTAGAGAGCAGCATGTAGATGTTCTATCAGCTTGGTAAACAAATACCTATCAGCTGGTAATGGATCCTAATAGACTGCTTTGCTTATGTGTTTGTCTGGATTCCTCAGCCTTTAGGTCTGAATCTTCCTAACCCTTAGTACAAAGTTACAGAGCATTATTTTTATTTTGTATCGTTAATATCATAGTAGCACCAATTTGTCTTTGGACCTTCTTGCCTCTAGAGACCACAGAGCACAAAAATCTATCCTCCCCAGAAATCTAGATGAAGATTTTTAAAAGCAGTAATTACAACCTGCATGATCTGAATGTCTGTGTATATGGCTGAATGTGTGTGAATATGTTCATGACCATATACACAAAACTATCATGCAACCCTGCTATTCTATGCAGTATAAAACACAGGAGCAATAGGTGGAAATTTGTGAGAAATTATATTCTAATTGTATTAATTAAATTCATTTCCACTATTTAAAAAAAACAAAAGGATTCAGTAATTCAAGAAATTGTCTATAAATTAACAAATCACCAATTTTAGGATTATAAACAGAACAAAATAAAAGCACTCCTATTTCAAAGAGCATTAAGACACTTTATGTTTCAAATACTTCAAGCAAAAAACATCCTTTAATTTATAAAGACAGAAGTCAGACTTTACTGTAATATTTAAAAACCAGATCATCATTAAATCAGAATTCACAATTTTCCAGTAAAATCTGTGTAGGAAGTAATTGTGAATCCTACATATTCCCTTGATGAGTTGTTATTCATCTAGCATTTTCCTTAGAAAAAATCCACCATGGATGTATTATAGTTATGCAGCAGGTTTGATTAAACCCACAAATTTTATAGCAGAATAAAATGAACAGTTGCACTGTCCTGGAAGTATTGTATGTTGTATCCTTACTGAATAAGGAATTTTATAATGAGGGCCAGTATGAACATTGCACACTGTATTCACAGTATGAGATTTTTTTCTCACAAAGTAGAAAAACAGACTTACAGGGGATTTTTCTATCTATAAATAAATATGCAGAAAAAATATCTGCCCATGTATATCTGTGATCCTTACATTTTGACTATCTGAACATCTGAATATTATGCTTCTTTCAAAAGGTAAAATGCTTCAAAAGAATTAAATAAAAATGAATGAACAACAATGGCATCTTTTTTCCTAAAACCTTCAGGCATTAAAAAATTAGTACTGATGAACTCAAGTTTTCAATTAAATCTGATGTACTGTACCTGTAAATGTTTTACAATGTTCACAACTTCTCTAGTTGAATAGGGATAGTTAATAACTCCTTGGTCAGCTAAGCTCCTGAGCTCTCCAAAAGCAGCTACCAGTTTCTGCAGAATCGCCTCTGGAACATCAGGACCGTATTGTTTGAGCATTGCCAGTTCTGACTGTGGCTTGGGATTATCAACAGCATGGCAACTAAAAATGTCCCCTACAAAGGAAAAAAAAGGCACAAAGTTAGATAATTTATAAAGCAGTAGCATCACAACAGCCTCTTTAAGTTTAATACAGCACTTTTAATAGAAAAGATATGACTCAAAAGAATGTCGAGTACCGAGCTGCTAAAACTGTGAAAAATGTGAAGTACAAGCTATGAAGAACATCGAGGTTTCTGGAAACACAGAGATCTCTCCTGTCATTTTAATGAAGCTGATGTCATGATGGAGAAATTAACTTCAAGAAGAAATGGAAGTCAAATGAATGCAGGAAAAAATAAGAGAAAAAAGATTTTAAGAAAACATAACTGGTTCAATGGAACCTATTTTTGAACCCCTTCAAAACACCACAGAATGCAAGGAAATCTTGAAATGCAGGAAGGCCCTAATGCAAACCCGATTAAGAAGTCTAGAGGAAATACTGAATTTATCTTCTCTTTTCTCCCTGCTTGTCTTGAAGTATGGTAAGAAATTTGGCAATACATTCTTTCCATACATTGGCATTTATTGATCCCAATCATATAATCTATAAATTGAGTTTATTCATAAAAAGTCTCTAAACAGTTGCACAAAACTTAAAAGAAGCATGATCAGATCCTGCAGAAAAAGGACTTGAATTAAAAGCAGAAGAGACTCTAAGATGGAAAAACAATATCAATAAAGAATCCCAAATCTCAACCACACCTCTGCCATGTGGATCAAGAGGAGTAACACTGGGATGATCAGTTTTGTTTAAAGGGTTCGTGTAAGGAAGGAAGTCAGGCTATGAAAAAGAAATATGCTACAATAAATTCTCTTGGGGCAACATGGTGAAATTCAGAGCCAATGAGTTTTAGACAGGGAATTCAATGGGAACCTCACCTGAAAAACAAAGAACTACTAGGTAATATGGAAATGGGTTTTTTGAGTATGTTATTTCTTGCAGAGTAAGCATTATGGCCAAAGTTAACAGGCAAAACCACATAAATTAAGGTTCCTGCATATAAATGGCCAAGCTAACAGCCAGTGGAGCCTGGACATTCAGTTCACAGCCATCTTGTAGCAAAAATGCCAAAACCTTGCCAGAGACACACTTAGACAAACACTGGACTATACAGGCCACTGAATTCTTCACCACTTGCCCCTGTGCAACTTAATTTCTTGCTTTTGCTGTGAGATGAAGCTCTAGGGAATCTTTCATGACACACAGAATTTCTGGGACCTACCAGGGTCTGGCTTCTGTTGATACAAAAATTGTTGATGTGAAATTTGGACAGCTTTATCCGACATTGAGAAGAATTCAGTATCTTGTCAAAGATATATGTATTTTACTAAGGTCATGGCTATATGCATGCAGAGGCAAATGAGGATTAAGAAGCAGGTAGCTCAGTGCTAGCAGCAAAAAATACAGTAGCCTTTACTGATGAAAGGAAAGAAAAGAAACATCCATCAAACTACCATTTCTTTTACTGAACTGGACAGCACCTGAGCTGTGGCTTGTTTGATATGGGGAAAAAAAATAGTGAGCAGTTGAGAGAGATGTCAGGCATCAAAATCACAGTTAATTTGTTTGCTGTATTTGTAAACTCTATACACTCATTAACAAAGGTTTCACATAACCTTGTGTCTGCAATATCTGTCCAGATCCCATAAAACAAAATAGTTTTAACACAGATGATCACATACAGCTTTCCCCTTCAGGGCAAGTTTGGGCATTTTTACTAAGATATGTAAATTTACATGATAGTGTCTTACATGAAACAAAGTATCAATATGCATAAGGGACCCTTTTTATAATGAAATCTAATTAATAAAGAGATATTCTATTAGTCAAGTCTATTAAAGATCCTTATTTAATATTAATCACTTACCCAATGTGCCAAAAAAGTCATTACCCAAGAAAGGAAATCCAGGCCTATTTGCCAGAACTATCATTCTAAAATCAGGATGAATAACTATTACATTTTCTCTCCCTTCTACATGAGCATGATCTGGAAAAGAAATGAAATGTATTACTTGCATATTGAAGCTTTGCAATACTGAATGAATGAACATAATTAGATTAGGTGAAGAATTCCTAGAATTAGAAGAAAAATTCTTCTAATTTAATTATGTTCTTCTTAGAATTAGAAGAACAGTTACAAAAACAAGGCTCAATAGCTTCTTACACGTCATTCAACTGAGTTTTCTAGATTTCATTTAAAGTTTCATAGTTTGTTTCACAAAAATTTAACCAAAGTATTTCATTGAAAGAAACATAGAAATGCATCCACTGTTCTTGGGGTGCAGACTGCCTATGCCCTCTATATTTAATTTCACTAAAATGGTGAAGCCAATGGTGAATAAAATGTGATTTTATAAAGGTCTGACATTATTTGATCTGGGAAGACAGGACTGAAATTCCTCCTGGTTACTACAAAAATTTGTGAGAAGACAAAGACACGTTATTTAACACACGTGAAGACTCTGGCTCTCCAGAACTTCTCAGACTGGCCCCATTCAGAACCTTGTCGCCTTTCTGCATGATTCCAGTGGCACATGGTGTTTGGGAATCCTTTAACTGCATCTAAAAAACTACAGTAATAATTAGAACTGGCTAGCAAAATACTTCAGAATAAGTCCACCTAGAGTTTATAATGACAAGTAAAACTCAAGTGTGCCATGTGAGTGTTGAATGACTGCTACACTCAAACATTATTCCCAGTACTGTTAAAATGAAACTAATGGCATATAGTGTCTAGTAGCATCAAAAGAGACCATCAAACACCGTCTTTTTTTAAAAAATAATGAAAAATATTTACTTCCTGAAACTCAGATTAATTAAATTCCATCAAATTACAGATACTCTCATCCTGCAGGATATATTTAAATAGTGAAGCATATAATAAAGTAAGCATATGCAATACTTGATTAGATAAAACTCTTAACAATTTGACCCTAGGTATACTCATATTTTCATTCTAGACTTGATCAAATGATACCCCAACTGTCTAGATGGGCATAACCAAGATCACAATTTTCTCAATTAGATGTTTATTTCTTATGGTGAATGAGAAGCAGAGAGGTCAAGTTACACTTTATTGGGTTTGGTTTTCTTTTTTTAATTCTTCAGTAAAATTCACAAGAATGTAAATTTAAGAAAACCTTTGTGGTTATTGCAAAAGTAGTAAAGAAAATGACTGTAAATTCTTAAATTGTTAACTTTTTGGCAACAAACAATTTATCCATTTGGACTGTTCTGTGTTGCTACTGAGCAATGTAATTGCTGAAAACCAGCAACATGTTACATTTTACTGTAAATTATGAAAACGCTTTTGCTCTACTTACTGGCAACAATTCTCCTTCCATCTGACAAAACCATTTCTCCACTTTCTACTAAAGTTTTTAAGATACAGGTAACATTTGTTGGTGCTTTGTCCGCCTCATCAATTACCAAAATATGTCCGAACTTCACTGCTTTTACCTAGAAGAGAAAGGAATCATAACATCACTCCTGCCCAAAACCCCACAAGGAGCTGCATTACTGATTTCCTCAGTGAGCAGTTGTGACACCCTGGTGGCACTGAGACAAGAAGGGGACTCAGAACAGGGATATGCTGTGATCAAACCGCAGTAGAAGGAAGAGAAGGCAGGTGAGACAAGAAAGTCAAGTGTTTCCATTTCTTCTCGATAGGAATGGGAAGGAGTGTGCTGGGGAGGGAAGTGAGGAGCCTGACTGTGAGCCACTTGGGAGTGCAGACAGAGAAGTTCTCGTGGGATGTGGTTTTTCCTGTATGACCATGGAGAGAATATGAGGAAATGGCATGAGAGACCCACTTCTGTCCTGACAGGTAGATTACATCACACTGCCCCCAACTCGCATATATGTATACATGTATGTATGTATATATGTATGTATGTATATATACGTGTGTGTTTAGAGTTAGTGTATCAGTTTAGTCATCAAATGGGCGATATGGAATAAGGGGTGGAGTGTCGTGGGATGATCTTGTATTCCCCATCGCCTGCTGGAAGGTTTTTTGTGCCTTCGGACTGCAGCCGGGAGGACTCTTCACGGCGGCTCGCTTGGCCTTGCAGCCGGAATGTTTACAGATTTTTGTCCNGTAGCAGAGGATGGTTCTAACGTGCCAGGCCAACGAATCCACACAGTCCAAAAAACACGGTTTTCCCTAACCTCTACCCGGCTAGAGGCAGGGCCCCTCTGTTGGGTACCCCTGCCTCCCTGAGCATACATTCTAGAGGTTCCTCTAGAGTCCTCCCAGCTGCAGTCCAAAGGCACAAAAAAAACCTTCCAGCAGGCGATGGGGAATACAAGATCATCCCACGACAGAACTGCAAAGCCAGTTTGCATCTAGACTGTCAACATGTAGCTGAAAGAACTAAAGACTGGCTGCAACAGCTGCTGCAGCCTAACTTAACATGTAGGTGTGAGGTGCTACAAAGGAGAAGGAGGAAAATACCACTCAGTTAGAATGTGTCAAGTTAATACTAAATTATTTTGCATACTCATTTGGTGTGTGGAGACTCCCAAGATTATGATTTTATTCACATTTGGCACAGCAAATGTGACAAATGTGATCAAATAAAAGCTAATGAAATGCTTTTTACCTATGGCATGAAAAATAAAATCACCAACACTTTAAATCAAAAGCATTTCCAAATATAAAATCCAAATGCTACTACTGACCAGTGGTGAATCTTCATATATAATAAGACCATCCTTTACAGAAGGTTGTAGGGTAAGGCTTTGTACAGTGGTATCCCTGAAATGTAGAAAAGCAGACGGTATTAATTAAAAATACACAGGAATTTTAGCTACAATAAAATGCAAAATGAATAAATAAAAAACTGAATACTCTCTTTTTCTAAGAGGAAAAAATATTTTTTTTTAGAACACTTGAATAACTGGGAACAACAGCGTGCCAGTTTAGTGGTCAAATATGAGTATCCCTGCCTCTGCCAGGACTTTGACAGTAGCTCTCCATTTCTCATAAACCCTGAAAACAAAACCACTGAGAAGAGAATCAGTATTTTTTGTGTGTGGGCACATTATTGATGTTACTATTTCTAGTTAGGTATGCTGAAACTGTCATTTATGTGACAAATGGGAATTGTTACTGTTTTAGCTGTTCTCCACATGTCATCATGCAAAACACCTATAAATAAACAAACAAACAGATCCAACAACCAATTATGTGGAATTCTAAAAATCAATTCTTTTTAGTTCTATCTAAGCCCTATTGGCTTGCTACATTTTATATCATGAACAGTATAAGCTCTTGGATAGCATAGAGACTTTAGTAGCATAGTTTCATTTTGGAATTTTGTGTTTGAATTGCTCAATTAACTTTTCTTCAAATTTAAAATAAAGCTAATTAGAATTTGTAATGAGAATATTCCTTAATCATCACTATCTTTATCTATTTTAACCACCACTGAATGTACAGATAAATAAAAAACAGTTGCAATTCAGAAAGGTGAAGCAACAGACAGCACCTCAATGGATTCATCTACATAAATTATGTCTATAAACTAGGTAAAGCTCATCCTGATTGTATAAAATTGCCCAGACCTTTGTCAAGATCTGCATAACCAACTCCATTTACTTTGGGGCTCAGAGGGACCGATGAGCTAGAGAATAATCCAGAGGTTGGTTATGACAGAAGGTCCCCATGAGTCCCATGCTTTCATGGGCAACAGTAAATTCAATCTTATGGTAAGTAGGTTTTGCCATCCCTTTCCTCCTATATTTCAAAATTTGGATTAGTCTATGTCAAAAGAATGATGGGCTGATCACAGGACAAAACCCATCAGGAGAACCTTTCTTAATGCTGCCTGAGATCCATATACTGGTCCATTGGCAAAGTTGGTAACCTTTGCACTGTACATAACATTTGATGGAGCAAAAATCTCTTACCTTTCACAGCTGTGCTGTGTAACAAAACTGTTTGCTTAGCCTAGCTGACTCACTCTTCCAAACACCCACTTAGTTCTACCTTAAATTTTGCGACACCTCGTAAAAACCCAACAATTCTGATAAGCTCTATGAGTACAAGAAATCAAACAGTAGTTTTTGCAGCACACAATTAAGTGTCCAGCTTCCAATTACAGTTTTAAACTGAGAGCATAACTGGCCCATTTCCTTTATTAGAAACTGTTGTTAGTAGGATTTCTGTCCCTAATAACTAATAATTTCTTGTTTAGCTTTAAGCCCACAATTGATTTATCCCACAGTTTCCATGCACAGGAATAAAGCAGAGGACAGAAAGAGAGACTTCTAATGTTTAGCAACTGGATCTGAACTTCCATCCAGAAGGGGAAAGGTTACAAAGCTGAGACCACCTGCACTTCATCTAACCCATCAAATGTCTGTCACAAGTAGGCAACCCTGCCCCAAATAGTTACATTAACATTGTATTCACTTGCAATATATAATTTTTTAAATCATTAAAATAAGCAGTAGCACTAATCAATTATCTTAGAAATGCCACCATTGACAGAAAAACAAAGCTTCTACTGTCATCCTGTGTGTCTAAACAATTTATTCGCTGGGTAGAGAAATCAATAATAGATCCAAAAATAACAACAATTTTTTGTTTCTTGAACACACATTACTTAGGGACTAGATTCTCACATTGTATGTATCAGCCTACCTTCCTCTATCAGTTAATATTTCTCCTTCAAGCCTATACATTTCAGATGCAGAAGAATTTTAAAATGTGTAAACCAATCACTAGTGTATATGAAGGTCACAGTCACAGGTACTAATTAGTCAGAAATAACTCATGGAAAAATGTTCTGAGGAATTAATACAAGGTAGAAAGGGGAATAATTTGTCAAATTTGAACTGTGATCTCTTCAAAATAATAGAAAGGTGAGAAAATGAGAGAACCTGAGGAAAGCATAGGCCAAGAATAATGTAAAGGAAGATGCATTACAGGATGCTTTACAGATCATAAATTTGCACTTAGGAGCTAATGCATGAAAACCAATAAAGTGAACGGAACACACCAGGAAATGAAGATCTCCACTGGTGCTGTGAATGGTCACAGGTGATGACACAAGAAAAGACAAAAATGTCAGTGTTTTACTGTAACATGGAACAGTTTATTTCGCTTTTGCTGAGCGAGTTAATCCTCTGGCTCTGCAGAGATTACTTACAACCCCCTAATATGGAATACTAAATTGTGCTAAGTATTCCATAATAACCAGCAGCCCATACAAATCCTTGGATGATCTCATTCTTTGGAGAAGACAGAACAAATATATTTTCTTGGGAAAATAAATATTGCAAGAGGTTACTGTTCATTTAAGTGCTATTACAAAAGTAGCATAACCAGAAAAAATAGAGAAGGTATCAAACTGAAATAAAAATTGACATCTTCAATCTATCTTCTAATTATTTTTCTTATCTTTCTTCTACTTTATTGATACTTGGCACTAATGCTTAAGGAAATATACTGGGGGAATTTGCAATGTATTACAGAAGTTAAACTTCAAATAAGAATTCCACTGGCTTGATAACTTAAGTGTATGTGAAACTCCTGTATTTGCTTAGGCAATTACATTCAGACGTATATAAGAATGATTTTACAAGGGTTATTACAGATTAATGTTATTTTCCTTTCAGAATCATATGCTGTACACTTAAATATCAATAATTTCTGTTCTTCAGAAACTTAACATGATGCAAACACAGTAAAGAATAGCTAAAAATAGTCTCCTTAGGGTTTTTTCCTTAAATTTCCACTTCATAATGAATTATGTAAATGTAAAGACACTGAAATACAGAAAGATAAAAATACACTAAGTCTGATATATTTTTGAACAACAGGGCAAGGAGCATTTCCTAAATGTAAAATATGCCTGGCACTCAAAATTCCCACAGGAAAGAAACTAAAAACTCCAATTCACTTTCACTTAGTAATAATAGCACCTTAATCTTAACTAACAGGCTCTAACAAAGACATGAATACCAAAACCTCCTAATTTCATCACATTTAGCACCCCAGATGAAAATAGGTCTGACACAAAGAAGCAAGACTGTAGGAATGTAGAAGTGAGTGAGAAAAGCTGTCTGACATACTGTCATCTTACTCAACTGAACTGATTCTGTCTTTGCCTGATTGTAAAAGAAAAATATGAAAAGCTCACTAATATCTTTCCTAAGAATTTATCAAGGAAGCCATTCTTATAAGTGCTCTATTTAAAAAGAAAAGAAAAAAAGGAAGAAAAAAGAAAAAAAATATTTACTACTGAAATACAGCAACTCCTTTGACAGGACCATTCAATTCATAGTAGGACTTCTGAGAATTCTTCTCATGTTTTTTATTAGCTCATATCACTGTCGTTTATTTATTTTTTGCTACTGCTGCATTATTTAACCTAAAGGCAGCTATCTCTGAGGTCTGCAGACTGACTCAAACATACAACTGTGACAGTTTCTGTTTCATTGACAGCAATGCCTCCCTTCTGCAGGAGAACTATGAACTGTGTCAGGAGGAATTTCCATCAACCTCAGAGAGTTAGATGTTATCCTCCAGTTTAACAAAAGGTGTTCCAACGCTTTATTTTAAGATTTGAGTCCCCAGGAAGGCTTATGCCCAAATCCAGGACACTGTGTCAAGGCCCCAGCTGACATCACAAACACATTCCTTGGAATTACTCCATCTTGACAAGTGCAGAAGAACACAGTCCTGGCTTCTGTATATACTTACAGTGAGGCTAAAAGGGTAAGAGATTATTTGTGCAAGGCAAACTTGTGTTTTAGGGGTCCCTGCTCATGGTAACAAGGTTATGTAAACCAAGCTCAGGTCTGGCTGCGTTCTGATTCACCAAATGAAACTTTATGGTAGTTGAAAGGAAAAATAAGAGATGCAGAATGTATGCTCTAGAAATTCTTCTTCATTTCTGTGAGGCATCCAATATCTAAATACCCATGTACATAGATATATATTTCTCCTCAATTGCATGTCAATCAGACATGAATATACCCATCTGCTGTGACCTAATTTTAAAGAGTATTTGAAAAATAATTAGTCCAAAGGCCATTTGAAGCTGTTAATTGGTTAGTTAATCCACTCATGGATTATCCTGATGAAGAGCAGGCAATCCCAACACAAAGAATCAATCTGCATGATTTTGACATTTACAAATTAATTTTTTTAGCCAACCCATCACAGAGTCCTTGCATTGCATGATCAGATTGCTATGTTTAGGAAATTCTGAAATATCTGAAAAGCCAACCAGATGTCTCATTGCTCTGTTAAAAATGACCCTGTAAAGGCTTTTTGACTTATCTGTATGCACTGATAATTAAATCCACCTTTTTTTTTCCTGCTGGGCTGTTACAGCTACTCAGCAGGACATAAGTTTGTTTAAAATGCAAGAAATTACTTGGACTATAAAGGTACTCATTACTCAGTATGACTGCAGGTGGCAGAAGAAAGGTCAAAGGGAATTATGTTTAATTCATGTTATATGCTTAAATCTGAAGTTAAACAATTACTTGTATGTGATCCATCTGCCAAAACAAGATGCAAAATTCACTCACCCTAATTGGAAAATCCATAAATGGGGAAACATGACACCCTGCAGCTTCCCTTATTGTTTGTAAGAATACATTTAATTGAGTAAACAGTGAGAAAATCTTACTTCAGCTTTAGAGCAAAATGAAACAACAGGGTCTTCTAACCTGAGCTATTTCTCCATAACAGCCATGCTGCAGGATATTAAAGCTGAATTCAATTCCTATAAAAAAGACAAATGAAGTAGCTTTCTAACACCTGCAATCTGACAATAGCAGAGCTAGTCAGGCAGCTTATGAAAAGCTAACATTGGAAACAGGGACCACTGCCTGGCATGAAATCTTGGAAGATTTGCATTGCAACTCTGTATTGACTGAAAATCTATTTAAGAAAACAGGTAAAAAACAAGTAAAAAACCATAAAGACACCTATTATATAGTCAATACACTCAGTGCTTCACAACATAAACCTTCCTGACAGAAATGTGTTGTATTACTACTTATTTCCAAACATGAGCTACATAAAGAATAAAGCCCACACTATAAAGTACAATATTAAAAGAAAATCATCTAAACATTCATGACTCATGAATCATGAGGAAAAATTACCTAGACTTTTGTTTTGTGGCTGGCAGCAAACAAAAACCCCCCCCCCCCGCCCTTGCTGTGTTCAACTGCAATAAATCAGTGCAGCTATAGAACACTTCCTTTAACAGCCCACTACAGAGATAGCTTTTCTGTATTGTTCATTTTTAAAAACAGACCTGCAGAGCTATATCAGCACTTAAATTATTTCATGTGGTCCTGTATTCTTTCAAGAGATGATAATCAAAGGCAACTCTGAGAACAAGTACACTATAATTCTAGTATCCACCTGTGTCTTGGGCAAAGGAAGCTGTTTCTTCTGAAACAACTTTTTAAATTAGAATTTTAAAAATCTGAAGTCAATAAAGCTGAAAGGGTAGTTTTAAATTATCTCAATAGGGGAAACAGATAATTAGATTTTATACTGATTACATGTGCTGGAAAAGAGGGAAAGAAAATTAAGATCTAAAGATTAATGCACAGTTTGTAGTAAGTATTGCTTGTAGGGACACCATAAGCTCATTTTCCTACCCTAAACTCCTCATTAATTTGATTGTTAAAGATCACAGCAAAATTACATTTGTTTTGAAAAGGATAACATATGCAAACTCAGGTAAGTTTTGGAAAAAAGATCATCAGATTACTGTAATTTATTGGGGAACTAGAAAAAGCACAACACAAAATACAGTCGATTTTTAAAATGAACACTGTATCACACTTTCCGATCATCAGTCACTATAATAAATATAGTAGCTCTGACAGGAAGATGTGATATCAAGCCAAGATGTGATAAGCAAATTCTTTGAAAGGGAACATATTGGGACACATAGAACAAGATAGTTAGGTACCTTGAAAGAGAATAGTAAGATCATCAGATACAAAACAGAATTTGTACAGCAGTTAGTATTCCATTGACAGTGTGAAACACCACATTTACAACAAAGATAAATTGCTTTAGTGTATATGTCAATGCTTAAAAAAAAAAAAAATCTCAACTTGTAAGAAAAAAGATACCACATGGAGAACTAAAACTTAACACAGCTAATTTAGGGGTAAAACCTGTTTTATCAAAAGATAAGAAGAAAACTTCCTACATTCTTTATTTCCATGAAAAGGCATTACATCATATTTGCAAGCTGTTCTAACTTTTTTGACTTCATAGAGAACAGCCCTCATACACACAAAAAATTCCCTCTTTTTGTCATATGACTCTATGAAGATTCATATTATCTTTTTTCACAATAAATTAATTTCCTAGATTATTTTCTTGAAATGCAGAAGGAGAACAATGGAACAGAACTAATCGGTTCACATCTTCTGCAGATTCACTGAGGTTTTGAGCAGCAGAAAATCCATTCATAGCCATCAATAAATTATTGATGTAGTCTATACATCAAAAGCTTCTCTTTCTGTAAGTGATGGTGATGTTCTTATGCAGATCTACATACTGAAAACAACAGAGTTGAAGAGCTTTACTTATCATGACTTCAGTGGCCACATTTGTAGTAGCTCTGTAGAGGGATCCAGTTCTCCCACTCGCTAAGAGTAACCAAGCTCCCATCACAACAGAAAAGGATCAGTACTCTTTACTCCTGATCATTTTCAAATTGTATAGAGGAATATATGTGATAGACAGTCTGCAGAGGAGATTTGGGGCTCCAAATTTTGCATTTGCTACAGATAATCTGTCACTGACGCAGCACAAAGCTGGAAACAAATCTGAGAAACTTCTGCTTAACAGCCACTCATTATTTACATTCATATCATAACAATAAATAAATGATCTAGAAGTTATCAATTTAATCTCATTCACACACTGTGTTCTGAAAACAATGTTGAGTCTGAAGCTGTTTCTTAATTCTCACAACTTTAATTACTGTTCCTACTAACACATTTGAGCATCCACTATGGACAGTGCAAATGGTCTCTCTACACAGAACAGCCACTGCTGGATTATATAATTTTATGAAGATAAAATAAACTCATTTTAAATTGTTTTTTTGAAGACTACAACATTACTGCAACATACCTAGAACAAGAGCTAGCTGGGGTCATCCAGCTGCTACCTTCCACAAATTGCTAAATCACAGAATTAGAGCGGTTGAGGTTGGAAGGCACTTCTGGAGGTCATCTAGTCCAACTCCCCTGCTACAGCAGTACTCAAGATAGTGTCCAGATTTTGAATATCTCAAAAAAATCAAGGAGTACAGTGTACACTAAACTTTAAAGAAAAGGTTTTGACACGGAAAAATGAATTTCATGCCTTCCTGAACCCAACAGACATGTTACTTAGAACACAGATGTTCTGCAATTTTTTTGTAAAGGCACTATCAAGACAGAGAGGCTTTTGTTTGCTATCAGTGCAATTAGGAGCATAATTCATGGTGGCAGATGATAATTTCAGAGATTTCATGTTACCAGTAATTTTTTGACTATGTAACTTAAAGCAAATCCAACACCCACAGAACAGAGGTGACAGCTTTCACAGGTCTTGAGGTGACACTGTGTGTTCTCCCTAGTATTTTTCCAGTTGTTTTTAGTTGCCTAAATTAGTATATCAGAATAAATTAAATGTAAATACTTTTTCATTTTTTTACTTTTTTGTATTAAAGTGTAAGAGTGTATTTTGATGAAAGCTAAGAACAGATAACAACATATGACTCAGAAAACTTGATGCATATAAATGAATCCACATGCTTACACATTTAGCACCTCATTTATACCACCAGAAACTATCATAAAAATTGTGTCACTAAAGTTTACATCTTCCTAGTCAGAACGTAGGCTTTTAGGAAACTTTATACTAGAAGTCTCTTCACAATTCCCAAAATCCTCACAAAACCAAAAAAACCCCAAACAAAACAAAAAAATCCTTCCAAAATTCCCAAACTGGAACAATAAATCAAGCTTGCAATGAAAACAAAAGGATAAGTGCTGTAGTTCTGTATATATAGTCATCACAAAAATAAAATCTGCAAGGAGGAGAAATCATTCTAATTGAAATATAAAAAACAGCTTGAGAGTATGACTTAATTCCAAATAGATGCAAACCTAAATGATTGAATGATAGATAAAGAACATCTTACTCCAGCAAAACCATTCTTTGTGTGAAATTAGTTAGTAATCTGATGATAAGAGAAGTAAAATTAATCTTTTTTTTCTTTGATCATATCAAAGGAGACAACAATTTAAAGTCCATGATACTTTCTTCTGACATTTTTATGTAGGAGAACCGGGAGTTTACAGTTTTGTACTTATCTATTACTCTCATCAGTGCTAAGAAGTATTTTACAGTCTTAACAGGGCATATGTTCTTGCCTGAGTTTTCTCTAAAGTTTTACTTTTTGTTTTTCTTCTTTCTGTAGAATCTTCTTGCTTTTAGAGACTTTGTAATTCAAAGCAAGATATTATCATGAGGGAATTAAAAAAAGCAAGATATAAT
>VZRX01008466.1:219311-278949 GCA_013398075.1 Notiomystis cincta
TCTTTGGCCAGAAGGTGGTTGGGCATTGGAACAGGCTCCCCAGAGAAGTGGTCACAGCATGTCTGAGTTCAAGAACCACTTGGACAATGCTCTTGGGCACATGGTGTGACTCTTGGCTATGGTCCTGTGCAGGGCCAGCTGGACTTTGATGATCCTAGTGGTTCCCTTCCAATTCAGGATATTCTATGATTATCAGTTTCCATGAAAATTATTTCCCTGATTTAATGAAATACCAATTTAGTCTACCAAATTTAACTTCAGATTTTTGAATAGAACCACTGGAAAATTTTTTCCACATCATTCACAGGAGAGATAGAAAAAGTAGTAACAGAAAGGCTCACAAAATAATGAGGCTTTCCAGACTTCACTAATTTAGGAGCCATACAAATACTTGACTCTGTTACATTAGCTTGGAGAACATCAAATTTTCTTACAGAAATTTTCTTTGTTACTGGCTGTAAAACCAGTACATGTTTAATTTCTATAAAGAACTCTTAAAAGTTCTTTAATTACACAAGGTAAAGCTGTTGTTTATTCTGTAACATGTAAACGGTGTCCTGGGTGAACAAAATAGAGACAATCATAAACAAAATTTGGGATTTCTCTGCTGAAACTTACTCTTGTAGGAAGGGAGTGACAGGTAAATCCTAGCAGATGAAAGTTCTTCCTTAACACAGAAAAGCAACCAAATGCTTCATAAGTGCAGTCCTAGGAAGAGGCTGTGCTGAGCCTATGCTGTATTACCTGTTTCCATAACCCCACAATCAATGCAATGAGACAGCTGGGCAACTCCTGATCAGCTGCTAATATTAGGAAGTATGCAAGAGAAAGCAGCCAACTTTTTGAATGATTCATAAGCACACATTTTTCTTAATTTCTGTCATTACTGAATCTTATTGCAGCTTCCTTCCACTAATATTTTCTGCTTTATGGTATCAAAATTATTTATAAGATTTACAAATTTCAAGAATATGAAACTTTTCAATGAGATGCTGTATGAAAGGTTATGAGAAAGGATTTATAACCTCCATAAGCAATTGAAACCTTTAGGTCAGGCTGACCTTTCCCATGTGAATCAGTTGCAGAGTAAGTAAATACAGACATCAGAAAGGAAGCTGAAGGAAAAACACACTCCTTTTTCTGTCTTTTATCTCCTCTTGAAGTACAAGACATAAAATATGAGATTTTAAAATTAATCCTGGTAATAGCTCATTGCCTCTAAGGTAAATACTCCCTGCTTGAATGTCACTGAACATATGTAGAGTTAGAACATCAGAACTCCTTATACTCTTTCATCAAGACAGTAAAAAAAACTCAAACCAACAAAAAACCACACCCTAACCAATTTGTCAAGATCTGTAATTCAGGTATATGAGCACCATTAAAAGCATTATATTTAGAAATACTTTCCCTGGAATGCTTAAAGGTACATATGATAGCTAGCTAGGAGATCTGAAGAAACACACAGGGCTATCAAAGATGAAGTGCATATTCTAAAGTATTTTCTAATAAAGTACAGCTATGCCACAAGCTGCTGACTGATTATCTCCCACAAAATATATAAAAGCTTACTAGATAAGTGGTTTTTTTGTAAACTTGCTCTTACTTTGTTTTGAATCCAGAATAGTGCACTAACAATACTGTAATCCTTGTTTGAACACCCTGCCAAAATATTATATAGACTGAGTTCTTCACATAGTATTTCAAAATGTAACCCAGGAAATAGAAATTTCTGATTTTCTATATTCACAAATTATTTCTGCAAAACTGCATAGGACTGCTCATCATTTTCTGCTCCATTTTCTACTTCAACATATCTCTAAACCCCTGTACTCATAAAGCAATACCTCATAGAGTCTATAGAACACTGTATTGGCAAGACAATAAATGCATTTTTTTTTCTAGTGGTGTCTCAAATAGCATGCTGTAATTAATACATTCTACAGCCCCATGAAAACCCCAAATATAGTGCTTATACAACGTTCTCCTGAGCTATATGAATTCATATTAAAGCACTGTTCTGCTTCATTACATCTCACTGGAGAACACACAAAAGGACAGAAATACTGTAGTACTTTGTGACATAATTGGGATTTGCAAAAATCACAGTGTATTTTATCCAGACAAAGTGGGTGGCTGTTCCAAGCAGGAAAATTAATGCAAAGCTGAAAGTAGGAGGTCACAAAAGCAGTATTTTTATTCACATAGAAGTGATGGAAGTCTAGAATAGGTAGTATAAAGGAAAACAGCAGTAGAAAAGTAATAAGATAGAGCTATCTGAGTATCAGGAATACAAGTACAAGACATTTGAAGACAAAAATCTGGGTGAGAATGTGAGAGAGAAAGTGTTACAGAGACTGTGTTGCTAATGGGCAAAATACCAAAGATCGACATTTTTATTAGCACTATTTAAAAAAACAGTGATTACGGAAAGAGACAGGGTGATGAAGCAAGGAAGTTGAAGACAAAGAGATAAAGATTAGGACTGAAGTTGAAATGGGATTCAGTTCTATTGAAAATGAGTCTTCTAGACATATGTATTCTTTGTTTCAATTTATTGGTTTCGAGTTCATGTCATAAAAAGCAGGCAGATAATTTCCTATTATTTCAGCTTTCAAATTGTTTTCAGTTGGTTTATTGTCTTGAAGTCTTGTTTTGAGTTTGTGATGTAATTTTCTAATCCAAACTTTCATGGGTGAGAAAGAAATACATGCACTTAGCAGGAGTGCCAAAGGAAAAAAGCCAAAAAGCCTTTACTATGTAAAATGTTTCTTGTCTGATAAGTGATATATTCAAACAACTTTTCCATCACACAATACTTCATGCTTAGGGAAATCTTTCCAGAAATGACAGCAAAATATTACTTGGTTTTGAACAAAGTTTAACATCAGCACAGTTTGACTTCCTCATGTCTCAAACAAGGTGATTGTCACATTCTTGTACCCATTCCTTGACCTGTCAGCTTATTGCCTCTGCCAGACACATTCCTGTGGTCTATGTGCCACTTACCATAATAGGGGGTGTTTGTTCAAACAGTAAGAACACATTCAACTTCAGAAACGTGAGTTTTAATAACATGAGGTATTTGACTAAAAACCCCAAGGTATGGAAATCTAACGCATTCTTACCTATGCAGCTGTAAATACTCTCTGGGTCTGTTTAAAAGGTGAAGGAATCTGTCAACAACCTTGTTTTTCCCAACACCCTGCAGTAAACAAATATAATATTAAGACATAATACAGATGTACATATTTAAGCATTATAAAGACAGAAATGATAACTTGCCAAAACAGTTAAAATACTCTCCATACTCCTTTATAGGTAAATACAGCTTCAATCTATTTCAGAAAATTCTGAACACAAGTTGATCCCACGTATTTTATTTTACATATATATATTCACAAGATACTTATCTGTCTTACTAGAAATAACCAGAAATAGGGTTGTGTCCCTAGAGTTGTATCACACATACTGTGCATCCTTTGACTAACACAAGATTTTCCAGCCTTTTATTTCACAAAGGTATTGCAATGTCAATGCTAGGAAGTTGTCTCGCACTTAACAGGAAAAGTTAATTCTTGGTGGTCATAGGAAACACCCTGTAACTGCCACATGGAGTATGGGTGCAGCCTTGGTAATAGCTGCTGATCCCATCCCACTGAAGTTACAAAAAGAAACCCAGATGGAATCAGAATTCAGCTGGAGATAAAACTCATCTTTAACTCTATTGCAGGATGTCTGCATTAGCAAGCTGTGGAAAATGATGACATTGAATTAGGTGTTGCCAACACCTTGGTGTGCCCTATAAAAACATTTTGGGAAGTGGTATCTCAGTCCAGGTCCCTGGTCCCAGGGAAGAAATTATCAAAGAGCATGAATTAGGTGGGCTGCTGAAGAACATCCTCCACTTCAGCCTCATCTTAAGAGAGGTAAGTATGTACCAAACTGCAGTAAGGAGATTCACTTCAAAAGCACATTCTAGATCTGGTCTGAAATGCTAATGTACATGCAGATCAAGATGACAGCTCACATACACTCCTGCAAGGATGTGGCTGCAGACTTGGAAGCTCAGAATGCCAGTGAGTGTGCTACAGGTTGCAAAGAAAAAGGAAACAGTAGAAAGAAAAGCTCAACTACAGACCAGCCTAAAGCTGTTCAACAAGGCACTATCCCTCTGCTGAGATTCTCACTCTGACTGCATGAATACATCTAGTAGTCCATACCAGTGTAAAATAAAGAAGATAAATATAACTCAAAGAAAGATTAAAGAGATTAGATTAAACCAATCTGAGATTCACTAATCTGTTTCACTTGGCATCGAAACAGAATAGGAGCCATCAGAGCTGCAAGTTGTGACATTTATGACTGTAAGTTCTAGCTGAGTGATGGCAACTGCCAGCTGCAGAATTGTTTAAGCTTCTTAAAATGGGGCCACAGTCTCTCCTGACTACATTTGTAAGAATGGAGAATCACGCACATATGTATAATAGTTGAAATCACAGAGGGAGAGTTCTCACCATGAGAGCGGAGGAAAAAATACCACAGGGGACACAAAAATAGAACTACCTACATTCTACTGCAGACTTGACTCCCACACATAACAGCCAACTCTGTTAGTGCTCTGCCACATGTCTCCTCACAAATCTTCTTCCATCTACAGCTTTACAGAGGTGTAGTAAGAAGCTGCAACACACTTAACACCTTTCACCAGTAGTTTCTGAAAACTGTCACCTGAAACAGTTCTCCACTGCTGTGAAAAGGGATGAAATTGTCTCACAGGTTCTTACAGGAACTTACTGGACATACCCATTTGGGGAGAAATATGCAAGTTCAGAAATTTTATCAGAGGCATTAAAAGCAAACAGAAAGAGGCTAAGAATTCCCTAGTGGTACACACAGATTTATTCATGTATGTTTCCTGCTGCATGTAGTCAGATACTTAAAATCATAAATAGGTGAATAAACAGAAATATTTCTAATGTCAGGCACGTTAACACCCATGCTGAAAGCAGCTTCCTTTCCTAAGAGAGCTAAAAATGGCTGGGCAGATGTCTGCACACAGTTTCTCTACCGACCCCAAGCAGATTGCGTATCCTGTTTCAGTGCAGAGTGGGACTCCAGCCAGCTGTGGCAAATACAAAGATGATGAAATAGATCAACATACTGAATCAATATAAAACATACTAAATATTAAACAAAGTGGTTACTGTAATTAAAAAAAAATTGGCTTTCATGTGCATTAACTGAAAGTGCAGTGGTTTTTATGTTTATGATAGATTCTGAGTATTATGCCTGAAAAAAATATTTTCCCAACTACAAAACAGTATTGCTAGTGTTTTTCTTCTTTTCCCATTCCAGTAGAAAGAAGACCAAACAACTGGTTTTGCATATTTGTTGTTATCACCAAGTGTATTATGAGGAGAGCACCTCACTTCTGAGAGCCCTCCGAGGACACAAGCACGGTGGAGGAAGGGAAAGAGCACAGTTACCAAAGTAACCCAGTGAAGTCAATGGGAGCTGTGCCATGACCACATCTCACCCTTGCTTCATTTTTATCTGTGCAGCTCGCCACACTTTCTGCCTACCTCCTTTTAGTTAAGTATACTTCAATTTCAGAACATCATACATTTTTTAAAAGGTGCATGCAGTATTTAAAAGCCAAAAGGCATTCCCACCAGGTTTTAGCTATTATAAACAAGTTAACATTGCCCAACTTCTAGACTGAACTGCTTTAGAGGGTACATTGTGTGCCTTCAACAGAGGCTGTGGTGTACCACATAAAATCTTTGGCTGGCAACAGTAGCTGGAGCAAAGTTCACATCAAAGCTTTCTGATTCCATCCCTCCACATTCCTACTTCATTACAAGTTACCACTCCTCTTGGTCTCAGCTACTCCACTGAGAAGTTACAATATAATAGAAAGGGAGGAAAAGACCAAAGATATTTAGAAGGCCCTTCAGAACCATTAAGAAACTGCAAAACACAAGAGCTTGGATGAGTTTGTTCCTTAGTAGTATGCAATTGTGTAAGGCGAAAAAAGAGCAGGTTTGTTCCAAATTCACCCGACCTCTATAGGATAAAGAATATGAGTTGTAGTCTTCTTCAGATGAACAAGAAATGTGGAAAATGCTAGCACATTTTGGAAAAAAACCAACCCAAACCAACTCTAGTTACAGGCACTAAAGAAACAAGAAATTACAAAAATGGCAACACAGTCACCCTCCTTCACCCTGACTTCCAAGGATCAAGCTGGATCTCCTGGACACCTAAACAGCTAGAAGTAAACTATTTTAAGAGGAATAACCTGAATTACCTTTCACATGAACATACTGAAAGACTGAGATGAACTTGGATTGGATTCAGAACATAATCTCATGTAATTTTGCAATTGTTGCAGCCTAAGGTAACATTCAGAGGACAAGCCAGTTTGCCATTAGCACTTGCTGTGTGCTATTTACATACACAGTATTGCAGTTACTTAATTTAACAGAAATATAAACATATGCTAATTAGAGAGAAAAGCACATCTGTGTTGGTGTTTCAGCTGAACAGAATAAAAATACTTCAGAAAGCAAATATTAGACAATTTTTACTCCATCAGACATATGGGACAACTGAAATAGAAAAATGGGAAGTAAATATCTGCACTAATGAATAACTAACAAGAAAATATGCAATTAGAAGGCAAAATAATCCCTTAGTTTAAAATCCTTCTAACTGACACTGTAAACACTTACTACCAAGGATGAAATGGCTTAATCTCCTAGCAGAAACTGCAGTTTCAAATATAAACAAGGTTGTTACAAGTCCCAGGAGGCATTTTGCAATTCACAATGCAAACTGGACAGCAATGGACAAATTTATCCCCTGCACAGCCCAAATTAAGTCAATAAAGATATAGTCCAAAGGAACTGGACCCACGTTTTTGAAATTAACAGTCTGCCTCTTAGCAAAAAACAACAACAAAAGCAACAAAAAAACGGGTCATAGTGAAGCAGCTAAAGAGGTTGCCATTTTGTGCTCTTCAGTACTGCCCTTCAGCTGAAACACTGCAATTAAACCTTCTTCATATCAGAGCACAGCTGTTGTGCACAGCAGAGCACCTGTCTCATTACAAAAGAATGAAATAAATTTTGAAACTGGTAAGAAAGCAGTTTATCATTCCTTCATCTTAGGAAATTTCATTTTATAATTATTTCTAAAATTGCATTATTAGAAAATGAAAGACAAATTTGACCTAACAATAAATTTTAGTACACAGAACCCTCATGTCAGAGTTCTCAGTTTCTAACTTCATAGGATGTTGTATTATCATTATCACATAAACTTCTGGCTGAACAATGAAAATAAAATGAAAACCCTTTTGATAACACACAGTTTCTAACACTAGGTCTGGCACCAAACCACCTTTCATAGCCACAGCTTGCCTGTTTCTGTCAACAAAGACATTTGCAGTGCATGTGTTTTGGTGGAGGCTGTGATTTTTAGACTAGAGGATGTCTCTCTGGTTTTCTTAAAAAATGTACTATCATCAACAAAGCAACTTGCAGTACCTACACAGAATTATTTCACACACTCCAGGTGTTGAGAATCTCTGCTTGGAACAAATGTGAATAATGCCTTTTAATCACAGCAGAAGGTGTGCCACCAGCAAACACTAGACATTGCTACCAGAGGACCACTGCAATCAAACCTATCATGAGTACCTTGCTTGAATGTTAACAACAAATTTAAATAGTTGTGCAAAAGCAGTGGTGATTTTAAATCTTGCCCCAGTTGCAACCTACATACTTATCAGTTACAAAAGTTTATTACAAGTTTATCATCTGAGGCACACAAAAATTATACTGAGAGCAAAAGAAGAAAATATCACTGTAAGAATGAACTTAATTCCCTGATAGGAATCATGAATGGAATGCTTTGGATCCATCTCTGACTGTAGTTCTAGATAAGCTTCTAGAGTTTATGTCTTTTTCTGACTTTAAGTACAACCAGAGCCCTTCAACCCAGAACCCTGGCAATCTTTGCATTTCCAGTGAGGTTAGACAACTGCGGTCCAATGGAGAGGACCATATGAAAAGTTTATGATGGAAAGAATCTATGAGAAGAAATATTCAAACAAAAAATCAATTCATTGTTTCTTTTTTAATTCTGGTTCTTCAGTTTAATGTGTAAAAGCAGAAAGCAGTACTGTAAGCAGAGACACATTTAAAAAGCATGTGTACACACTGTTATGACTGTACCAAGTCAAAGAGAAATATTTTCTGAGTTTTCCACAATTGTCATACCTAATTCCCTAGACAAGAAATATCATAGTATTTGGCCCAGTTTAGCTCACTTGGAGCTCAGTTTCTTCATGCTCACAATAAAAAAAATTGGTTTAGGATAGTACATTCTTGACTTGCAGAGGAAACTGTCTATTTTTAAACAAGCTTAGGCAGGAAAACAAGACTTTTATTTCTAGAAAAGTTGAAATGCCAAGCATTTGCTATTTCAAGATTTTTGCTGATTGATATTATTACATTCCTAGTTTTTACTTAATTCAACTTCACCATGAGTTAGGAATAAAAATATTATATTAGAAGAAAAGATCTAATCAAGCATGTAATTTTAAATATCTTTAAGAAAGACTCAATCATTTGTCCTACTAAATTCTTCAAGAATTAAAAAAACTCCTAGTGTGAGCCCCAGAATTCATGCAAGTTAATCTCTCAGTTAAAGAAAGGCGGCAGAAAGGATGAAATTACATTCTTCTATGAGGGAAATATCTTAGCAAATGTACCGGACTGCCATTACATTTCTAAATTCTTTTAATCACAGAATGGTTGGAGTTCGAAGGGACCTCATCATCAACATCATCAGTGAAGGGAGATCACCTAGTCCAATGGCCCTGCTACAGCAGGATCACCTACAGCAGGCTGCACAGGATTGATTTCAGGAGGGTTTTGAGCATCTCCAGGGAAGGAGACTTCATGGCCTCTCCAGCCAGCACATTCCAGTTCTGTCACATTCACAGCAAAGAAGTTTTTTCTCATATTCAAATGGAACTTGCTGTGTTTCAGTTTGTGTCCATTGCCCTTCTCCTATCACTGAGCACCACTGCAAAGAATTTGGCCCATTGTCTTGATATCCACCCAAGAGGTATTTGTATACATTGACAAGATCCCCTTCTCCAACCTAAACAGGCCCAGCTCCCTCAATCTTTCCTCAAAAGAGAGATGCTCCAGTCCACTCATCACCTTCATAGGCCTCTGCTGGACACAGTACTCATAATTCATGTATTTCTCATAGTTTACTTACTGTGGGCTCTCATCAACACTTTTAACAAATGCTGCCAGAGCTTCTTTCAGAGTATTTACATTTAGCACCTTCATAGAATTCTTCATTCTACTTCTGAACAGCTCCCTCAATAAATCATGGCAACAGAGTGATGCCAAATAAAATAACTTCAATTTTCTTAATGTGCTGTTGGGTGTTTTAGAATTTCAAGGAAATAAAATAATTCAGAAATGAGAGGGTTGTGAGCCTTCTCTATCCAGAAAGCCACAGATCCTATTTAACTATAAATACTATGTTTGATATCTTCAAAGATAGCTGATGGTTGCCAAGACCTCACTTATGACTAAGAAAGGTGAAAGCATCCAACACATCTCTTTACATAACTTCCAAATGCAAGAATTTCAGAAATCCTATATTTAATATTTAAAATTGTGAGACAAAATAAAACTGATTCTATTTTCCAAGGTTTTCCACATAAACAAATTCTATTTCTTAACACAGTTTATCTTGCATTTACCAAAGAAAATCCAAGGAGACAGTAAGAGATAGCAAGTAGTGACCAATCCATGAACTGCACATCGTCCATCAGGAAAAATATCACAAAAACACACCCTAAAAATTCTTGGTAGTAAGAATCATTACTCCAGTCTGTCTAATGAAGCTCAAAGGCCACTGCAAGACCTGTATTTAATGAGTACATGAACAGTCACTGCAACATTTGAAATACTAGGGGCTCTTGCTCTTCTTTTGCCTACTGGTGTGAGAGTAATAGGCACCTTCTTACTCTTGGCCAAAGAAGAAGCTGCTTTGCTTTGGTCATAGATGGTCTCATCATGCTCAGACTGTAGGCTCATTCAGGAAGCAATATCAGAAGCCATATTTAAAGCACTTGTATGTCCTTTACTTGAAAGCTATTTCACAGCTGAAAATTCGTATCTATCCACTGAACTCAAAGAAACCTGTTTGTTTGTGTATGAAATGCAAACACATTCTAGTTAATATCCAAAGTAAATCATCAACCACTGTAAACAAATATTTATATTTCATGCAAAACATTTATGCTGTGAAATCCTGGGCCATATAAGCCCCAGGGAACAAACATGAATGAAGTGTTGTAAAGTAATTTACTTCAGAAGCTCTGAGCATTTTTAAAAATATCTGTTGGTATCTAACACTTGTCTTCAAACTCTCCTCAGTTTCATTAAGAAAGCCAGTCCCTACCATCCACCAAGATAATTTAATTATAATTTACTGATACTAATTGTCAAAGTCTGTATCTTGAAAACCATCTCGGTAAAAGGACTCCCATCAGTCAGCTCTTAGCTATGTAGAAGAAACCACATTACAGACTTCAAACAGGAATTTTGTGTGTGTACATGTGTTGTGAAAACAAAAGAGGAAAAGGTGGAAAACCACATTTAGTCAACCAAACAAAACCAAATCCAGGCTCTAAAAGAAAGACTACAGGCCAAGCCTTGCACATTAAATCACAATGGAAATACTAACTTACAGAGTCATCATTTCGAAAGACCAAATTATGTCCTACGGTAAATGCCAACTCATTTAAATATCCAGGAAATGACACAAACATTCAAAGGGATGTTAGTCATATGTTTTGAAATATCTGGGTTCAGAGAATTTGCATTTTCAGTTATTACATCGAATTTCCATTATTCACTCCTTCACTAAAAAGAAGTTCAACAGAAGGAAACTTAAAACAGTACTTTGTATCTCCTCAAAATCATTATCTATTTATTCCAAATGGGAAACACAGGTACACATTGATGTATATATCAAGGAATCACAAAACCCTAGCTTCTTATACAGACTGATCTGATAAAAATAACTGAACAGAAAAAAAAAAAGAGAATCCTACTTTTTAATAATTTTCTTTACAAAAAATGGATGAAAAGTCTAATATCTTCAATGGGGAGGTATCTGCACATGCTGCATGAAAGCACAATTGATGTAATATGGTTGCTTTCAAAGTACTTGAACATGATTCATCACAAGCTGAAAAAATTTACAGTAATACATTTAAGGAATTAGCCAAGGAATTTCTAAATGGTTAGTGATCATTCCTGAGAAATCAAGAATAATTGCTGTGATTCTGAAAAACTGCAGAATGGCAAATACAGTGCTTCAAACTTAAAAACAGTATTTTGAAAGGAAAAGGCCTGTTGGCCTTTTCCTAGTCACACATAACTGTGGAACAAATTCGTAAAGAGTAAACCTGGAAGTACTCAAAAGTATGTTAGCAATTAAAAAGAACAACTGTATTACTGACTTGCCAAAGAGAAAGCTCAGCAAATCAACTCATTTTCCAACTTAACGGCACAGCTGAGCTGATGTCTGGAATCAAAGCAATATGTTCCAATACTTAACCCAGTCAAATCTTTCAAAACTGTCTTCAATTAGAGACTCAAAAGATGGCAGAAAAATGTGACATGCATTAAATTATTAGAGATGAGAATACAACTGCTGGAAAAACACTTTATATCCTAATAACTGTACTTGCACAGTCAAAACTTTTCTGCCAAATGAGGCATGTGTCAGAGCTCTGACTGTACCACTGGTCTACACAAGCTCTTTCCCCACGCCTAGGGTTTTACTTGTTGATATTGAAGGTCAGCTCTGACATGATTTCCTTCCTTGCCAGGGTTCCTTTTGTCCCACATGCCTTGGGAGCTGCATGTACACTCAAGCCCTTTCCTTGGTCCTTCCCAATCTGCACCATGGTGATGCTGTGCTTGGCCCCGTATCTTGCCAATCCCAGCCTGGACCTGCTGACTTGACTTCCCAGCTTGACCTCAGACTTGTCTCATTCACCATGGACTTGTCTGGCAGCCACTGAGCACTTGAGTGACCATGGCTGCTGTCCCCAGACCTCCTACTCTTACTTTGGCACTGAGGGACTGCAAAAGCTGTCACTAAGGCCTCTCTCCCTGCCTCCACTTTCCTGCGGTTCAGCCTGCTCCTGCTATTCCTTGACAGCAGGTGCTGCAGACAATCTGTACTATATAACATTTTGTAATACCAACTTGGAAGCAGGCACAGACAGCATTGTTTATAAAATAGAATGAATAGATCTTGTTTAATTTATGAAATAGATCAATTTCTATTTATGAAGAGATTAAACCTTTAGAAGCTGGCATTATCCATCAAAAGTCTACAGAGGTTTCAAACACACCACCTTTGTAAATTCAAGTTGATAACAAGGATGCTAAACAGATGACATTATACTTCAATATATGCACATTAATAATAATTAGCATTTTATATTCATTGCCATGTTGGTTAGATTGTTCATGCTTCATGTTATACATTTTCTAAAGACAATTGCAAAACACAAAGAGAAACATCTGCTAAAAAATTATTGTATCCTTGCCAAGGGACAGCTAAACTAAAGGAAGATTACTTCACTGGGGAAAAACCAACCTCACTAACAAAGTATTGATCAGCAAAGATACCAGCCAAAGAACTATACAATTTAGTTACTCTTTTAGAGAAAACTAATGTTTAGCTACCAGTGAGATTTAGATAATACTGAAGTGTACACCTCTTACCTACCACTGGAGATTTTAAAGGAGTGGTTTGATATATAGTAAAGAAGGATAACCAAAGCCATTAACTGAAGATTTTAATAGTAATGATGTTACATATAACTACTAAAATGTCAGGAGAGATTTAGACTGGATATCAGGAAAAGGTTCTTTACCCAGAGGGTGTTTGGGCACTGGAACAAGCTCCCTGGGGGAGTGGTCAGGCCTGACAGAGTTTAAGAAGCATTTGGTCAACACTCTCAAGCACAGTGTGTGATTCTTGGGGATGGTCTAGTGCAGGACCAGGAGTTGTACTTTGATAATCCTTGTGGGTCCCTTCCAAGTCAGAATACTCTGTGATTAATGCCTTGACTTTTTACTCTGACAGCCATATAAAAAACATTTACAGCATTTATATTTTCCACAAATGTGTGCCCAAAAAAGCCCTGGACATTGTTAAATAAGGAATTAAAAAATGGGCCAAATACCTCAGTAGTAGAAACGAATGCAATTACAAAGAAGCAAACCAGAGATTTAATCTCATTAGTGAATAATGAGTTTGTTCCACATATTGCAAGAAATATTTAACTCACCTGGTTGCCAACTAAAAGAAGATGTTCTCCCAGCAGAAAGTCCTTGAGCATATCTTCCATTACCATCATGTGCTAGAGAAACAAAACCACAATTTTCACTCAATTTTGTGCTCTCAAGTTTATGCATTCACTAATGACAGTGGTACAACAGGAACTTAATTTCAAGGATTGGGGGCCAAATATTTTTGAACTTTATCCTTACAGCTAATTATTTCATAGCAAGAGCCTCTCAGCCAATAATAGCAGAGGCAACATATCTAGTGACGAGAACAATGAACCATTTACATCCTCTGCTCAAACTCATTGTGGGCACCTGATTTCCCTAAATACTTTTAATTCTCTGTAATCACTCCTCTTATGTTTCCTTTTAGCCTAGTTGAATGCTTGTCACCCAGAATGAAAGAACTTTCTTTAGTTTGCACCAGTTTTCCAGCAATACCCTAGTAGAACATTACAGAAACCAAACAGAGAGAATAAAAGACACCTGATATGTTAATTATACACATATATTTTATTAAATGTTAAACACCAGGTCTAACTTAATAAAAAATACATTTTTTTTATTCTAATCAAGCTTTATTTTACAGGAAAACAAAGATATGAAAATGCATGCTCAAGTCTGAAAGTGTTTATATATGTCTTACAGTATGTACCTATTTCATTTTTATTAATTTTTAATTGATATGTGCCTAAGTGAAGCCAAAATGCTGGAGGTATATTTTTACATATACCTAATATCATAAAAGGTAACACACACTGTTTATCATTTAACCTTATCTTGCTTCTCACAAATGATTTGTTTAAAAGGATAGAAAGGATTTCAGGATAATGTGGCAATGCAGACTACTTTACTTGCAATAAAGTCGTGTATATTTCTCCACTGTATCTAGTAAAAAATAGGTCATCTGTAAGTAGGTCAGTCAACCTACTTAGAGAAATGAATGATTGTCTTTAAATAAACACATTATTATCTCATCTCTAGTACTTGATTAAACTAGAAATTAAAAATCAGTAGCTTGCTTATAATTTCTGAGCATAGAAACACTCGATTTCTGTGTGAAGGATATTTTAAATTTCCAGATCTCTGTAGAACACAGGCTGGGGGTGGGGAAAGAAACTCTTGTAAACACAGCTTAATGCCATGAAATCCTAACCAGGCAAAAGAGTACTGAATACTCAATATACAATTTAAGGAGAGCACTTCAAGGTAAATTATTCTATTTTTTGGCATATGTATACATTAGGAATTTATAACTGATGAGAATAAAATTGATCAGATACAGGAGAAATTCTAGGAAGTCAGTTTACCACACACACTGATTACATTTTTAAATTTTATTGGTAAGGCATAAATACATCCTTTTGATGACTTTTTTATCCTAAATTGAATAAATAGGCTTACATTATGGTTCCCTCACAAAGCAGCTTACCCACAAGAAGTACTATGTGTTGATACTTCTTTTGTTGGTTCTTTTTTGTACCAGGACTTAAATTAGCATTGTATTATGATGCATACAGATATTTAATATTAGCTATTTACAGAAACACATGTAAGCAGACACATCCATATCATGTCACCTTTATCAATCCATGTTCCCCAAAACTGGGTCTGAAAATGGAATTTGGCATATTACCTAAAAAACCATTCCCATCCCTATGCCACTTGTGGACCAACAACAATGTTCCATGGCAATATTAAATTTCACTGTAATGTGAATTGTTTCAAGACCAACATACAAAGGCAAAAATCTATGTGTTTCATTACACTGTGCAGCACAGCAAAGGGATGAGGACATATATTTTCTCTATTTTCAGTTTATTTCTGTAGCTTTTAGGTAATGAAGCACTGTACTAAACTCAAATCAAATTTGTTCTCCAGTAGGTTTTGTTAAATGATCATTATAGCACTTGAATGACCAAAGTACAAAGTAGTAATACAGAAAATATGAGTAGAATTCATTTAGAAATTGGAACACCTATCCTGTATCCTGAATAGTATTTGGCTGCTGTTGCCTTCAGCATTTAGGAGTAATAGCTATTCAAGGGCAGATATAGAGCAGGTCATTCTCTGCAGCAGTTTTAACAGAGGTTCCCTGAATAAAGTCTGAACACAGTTTTGTCTATGGTTTTCTGAAGCTATAAGCAAGAAGGTGGAAAAAGCAATGCAGGAGTGCTAGGAGAACTCAGGATTTCATTTCCAACAGACACAAATTATGTGCTTTATCAAAATGGTAACACAAAATCTCACATGAAATGTTAGTAGGGAAGGTGAAGTAGTCTGTCATCTGTTCCCCTTTCATGGCTTGTCATCACCTTTAATAGGTGACACCCATGTAGCCATAGTCTTTCTGGGGCAAAATTGTAAGTGAGGTATGAAAAAAGACTGGGAAAGGAAAGCATAGAAATCCATACCAGGCTCCTAAAAGCAAAGTATTTCACAAGAAAACGCTATCAGTGCTGCCTTTCAGTAGCAAAACATTCTAAAGGTAACCAGGAGAGTAAATCTCTTCTCCAAGGATACCTTTGTCTGACAGTTTTGAGGCTTCCATGCTAGATAGAGAAGAAAGCTGCTCTACAGAAGGAGAAACAGAAACCACAAAACCCACAGTCACAAAGCTCTTCCTTTCCTTGTATTCACTAACCACTCCACTACTACTACAAACTAATTGATGCTAATGTCTAATTAATTAGCTAATCTATTTAAAAGAAATAATTAATAACTCTAATAACTAATTTACTAAGTACAATTCTCCTTGCTTTTCAAACATGCAATATTAATTCCAATGAAAAGAAGTGTATTGGGTCTGGCTGAGATGGAGCTGGTTCATGGGTTGGGCACGAAGGCTTATAGTGAATGGGAGGACATCAGTTAGTAGAGGGTTCCACAGGGCTCCAACTTAAGCCCTGTGCTCTTCAACATCTTCATAACTGACTTGGAAGGGATACCAAAGAACAGGAAGGGATAATAAACAAGTTCCCAGATGATACAAAACTGGGAGGAGCTGTTGACTCCCTTGAGGGCAGGGGGGCCCTGCAGAGAGACCATGGCAAATCAGAGGGCTGGGCAATCACCACCCATATGAAGTTCAACAAGGGCAAGTGCTGGATTTTGCACCTGGAATGGGGCAACCCTGGATGTACAGACAGACTGGGGATGAGAGGATGGAGAGCAGTGCCATGGAAAGGGCTCTGGGAGTCCTGGTCAGTGGCAAGCTGAACATGAGCCACCAGTGTGCCCTGGCAGCCAGGAGGGCCAAGCCTGTCCTGGGGGGCATCAGGGACAGCATCACCAGCTGGGCAAGGGAGGGGATTGTCCTGCTCTGCTCTGGGCTGGGGCGGCCTCACCTCGAGGGCTGGGGGCAGTTTTGGGAGCCACAGTGTAAGAGAGACATGGAGCTGTTAGAGAATGTCCAAAGGAGGGCAGTGAGGATGGTGAAGGGCCTTGAGGGGAAGCTGTGTGAGGAACAGCTGAGGTCACTTGGTCTGTTCAGCCTGGAGGAGACTGAGGAGAGACCTCATTGCAGTTACAACTTCCTCATGAGGGGAAGAGGAGGGGCAGGCACTGATCTCTTCTCTCTCATGATCAGTGACAGGACCCGAGGGAATGGCCTGAAGCTGTGTCAGGGGAGGTTTAGGTTGGATATCAGGAAAAGCTTTTTCAGGATGGTTGGGCACTGAAACAGGCTTCCCAGAGAAGTGGTCACATCACCCACCTGACAGAGTTCAAGAAGTGTTTGGGCAATGCTCTCTGATATATGATGTTATTCTTGGGAATGGTCCTGCACAGGGCCAGGAGTTGGGCTCAATCTTGTTGAGCCCCTTCCAATTCAGCAGATTCTATGATTCTTTGGGCTCACTTTCCCAGAGTAGCCCTTATAGTGGTGTGCCTTGCATTGGTAGCTGGAAAGCTGTTGATAACACACCTCAGCTCAGACACAAAAGCCAAGAAAAGGAATTGGAGTGGGAGCATTTATTATTCACAAAGTTTGCCTTCCCAAGCAACCACCACATGTGCTGAAGCCCTGCTTCCCAGGAAATGGCTGAACATCACTTGCTGATGGGAAATAGAGAATTAAATTGTTGGTTATTCTTTTACATTGTGCACACACAGACTTTTGCTTTTGCTTAATAAACTGCCTTATCTCCACCTATGAGTTGTTTTCCAGCTTATTTTCTCTCCCCTGTCAAGCTGGGAAGGGGGAATAATAGAATGGTCTGGTGGGCACCTGGAGTTCAGCCGAGGTCAACCCACTACAGGGAGGTACAACTTTATGCAACACGCCTCTAAAACACAGTCTCAGGATGCAATCTACAATCCAGCCCCAAGAGTGGATCAGTCCAGCAGCAGTAAACAAAAATAAAATGTTCAACAGAATTATTATAATCTCTTCAGATGGGGATGAAGACATGTCTAAAATGACCACCAAATGCTATGAGAAAAATTTAAGTCTAAAGAAACTACTTCAGAAATACATCCTTAAAATTTAGTTAGCACATTATTTACTACACATATGAGCATACCCATTACTACATATTTAAGAAACTTTTGTAACTCAGAACTTGTACTTACCTGGTCATTTTCATAAAACAAAACATCTGGCACTTTCATTTTCTCAGCTGAGTTATAAACTGGCATGGTCACAGATCCTATCTTCAGAATCCCGTTGTTTATTTCACCTAGTCATTTTTTCAGGAAACAAGCAAATGCATTTCTTACAACATCTTCTAAGCAGACATGCAATCAATACCCAACATTCTCAGGTAATGATTTACACATTTTAACAAGGCTGTGGTTTGCAGTAAATGATTTCTATCTATAGAAAAAGAACACTTGGAAGAGTACCCATTTACAAAAGGCTGCATTATCATGAATTTGAATTCTCTTTAAAACTGTAAAGAAGTGCATTACAATAAATGATGAAAAGGTGATCTTATGGGAAAAGTACCATAAGAAACATCAGAAGTTGTGCAGAGATGAGGTAACAAGTAGCTGTGTGGGTGTTCAGCTGAGAGCGGGAGCACACCCACCACAACAGTACAGAGTCACTGCTGATTCTCCCTTTCAGCACTGCATAGTGGAAATATCCCTCAACTACAGCTCTGAGAGAAAAAGTACACTAAAAAAACTTCTTGGATCAAAAGAAGCATAAATTCAGTCCTTAGGAAAATAATAAATAAGTGTAAATAATAACATATGCAACAAAAACGAATTTCTTTATCTGGCATGGTATAAAACTGAAAATACCCTTATTTCTAGACAGAGGTTTTTATCTGTTTGCCTTTATGGCATGAAACAGAGAAATACAGAAAATTCAAGGGATGTATCCAGATTAAAAAAAAAGTAAGCAGGTAGCATCATACAACTGGCAACAGTTCAAATTATTTTGTATACATAGTTTTATATATATATATATATAAAATGTGAGTAAGAGATATAATAATACATAGGTGGTTGCAGATATATATGTATATACCTAGGGCTACATATATATTTGTATATAAATATATACACATACTGCATATAATAGAAACTATTTATCTACTAATATATAGGTATCTAAATATGTACTTTTATACACACACATTAATAATTTCATAAAAATGGAATCCACATGAATTAAAGCCAAAGATGTGTTTACCACTGCAAAGATATAACAGCAAAAATACAGAAATCTAGAACCTCACAAAACTGGGAACAAATGTACAGAAGAACAAGAGCAGAGATAACACCACTGAGGTAAAGGAAAAACATAGTGAATGGAAAATGGCAAATTGCTCACAGTGTGCTGCCTGACAGAGGATATGAAAAGATATACAGCTAGCATGAAGGAGGTCATACAGGAATGAGAAAGTAGAAGTGAGAAAAATGGCAGAAGCAGAAATGCATACATAGCCCTGAAGGCTACTACAAATGAATACAAGTTGGATAAGCCAAAGAAATAAAGACCTGCTCGATAAAGGTGACATTCAATACTACAGCAATTTTAAGAGAATAAAAAAAAGAGAATAACAAAGAAGTGTGTGCCAGAATGAAAGCAAATCATAGCACAAAACTTTTACAAGAATCTCAAAAAAAAAAAAAGGTTGATTTTAAAAGGGTAGAGAAAGAAGCAATGGTAAAAAAACAGAACAGAGGAGTGTTACGATCAAACCAAGGCTGTAACTGTACCAAAGAATAGCTATCAATGATGAAAAGAAAAGAAAAAGCAGTACTAAAAGCCTGAGACCATGGATCTTATAGACTGAGAAACACTTAAATATGATGAAAAACAAAATCCCATGAGCAGGGAATTCAGCAGAAAGTGCAACATACTGAGAACAGCAACGCATTCTGACAGAATGAAGTCCGAGTCATAACGGAAGCAAATTACATTTAATTTTGAGGATAATTAATACCCCTTTATACGTCCAGCAATCTAAATAACATTCATTAAGAGCAGGAAAAAAAGATAGCAGAAGCTTACATGTGTAATCCTTTCCCTCTAGTTTCTTTGTGTCATCTGGAGTCGTTTCAATACCAGAATCCTGTAGATTTTTATGTAAAGCTGATCTGGCGAGGTTTGGTAAAAATCTAAAAGAAAGGGAATAATAGGAAGGTTGTATTTTAAAGGTTTTTCTTTTTAAAGTTTCCATTATTTTCTATAATCTAAAAACTTAAATTAAATGTAATCTGTAATCTAAAGTCTAAAATGAAGATTCACTTGCACCTTCAAACCCTGCATGTCTATTCCTTTCACAATTCACCTATCCCTAAGGAGAGGAACTGAGCTTCTTTCATAGGCAATGAACTGCACTTGTGGCAGTGCATTTATTTTAAAAGGTTTCAGTGTTATAAGATACTGCAATAAGGTTGTAATGTAGGGTGATTTAAAACTGGGTGGTTTAAAAATGTCCTCATTCTGTTGCAAGAGCCACAACAGAAACAATTGTTTTTTTGGAAATGCCTTTTCTCATGACTGAATTCACTTGGATCTCAGGTTCCAGAGAGAAAGAGTAAGCTCTGACGTGTCTAGAACTACATCCCTTCAGTTTTCCAAACCTTTTCATAATAACAAATTGCTTTCTTTTGAAAAGAGGAAAAAAAAACCCAAAAAGCCCCAACAAACCAAAACCTACAAACAAAATCCCAAAGCAAACAAAACCCTCATAGCTTTTCTAGATACAGCTTTTAGAACTGAAACCAAGTGTCCAGGAAACATCAGTCAAACTAGACATTAATATGGCTCTGCTTTGAGTGTTTTTAGACAGTGAGGTAATGTTGATAACAGTGACCTAATTTATATCATGTAATGAAATATCTTCATGAAGATGGGAAAAGCATACCAAGTCCTTTCTCCTTACCTTTCAGGTTTAAGAATACTACAGAAATGTTTTTAAAGAAATGACCAACTTCAAGGAGCAAGACAGCAATTGCATTATTTACTAAAACACAACAAAAGCTATCTTGCATGTTAGCAACTGACCAAGAAGCTCTTGAACTTCCACCAAAACTAGCAGTTCTACCTGGAAAGGCAGGCTTTATTAACAGCATCATAAAGGCTTTCATCTGGATGCTGTGACAGCCGACGACAAATTCGCAACAGTTGTCGAGTAGATAGAAACGAGGCCAGTGACTGTGCCTGTCAAAAAAATATGGGGTAGTTGAATTACTTCATCTGTGTGAGGGATTTAGAGCAAACAAGTCAGAAGAAAATTGTAATCCAAAAGGAATTATTTCAACTTCTCTCCTGATTCATAGAAGCTTTGTGCCTTCTACAGCAATTCATGCACTTTAACAGGCTAGCTTGTAATTCTGTATTTTTTGCAATAAAGTCACTGTCATGGAAATCATTATGTCATCAAAAGATTGACATTAAAATATCACTTGATAAGCAACAGGAAGAAAAATGTGCTGTGAAGTGAATTTTATGTGCAATATAAACCCTAACATTAATACCAGCAATAACAAGCAGGTTAGCTACTGTGAAAGCATCAATGTGCTGAAAACTCATCTGCTCTTCACAAAATGAACATGAGCTTCACATGTAACACTCTGGCAAAAAGGTCTGGCAGGATTCTTAGGTATATAAACAAGACAACACTGGGCAGCAGTAGGGAGATTGTATCACCTCTGCACACGCCTTCTGGGCGGGCCGTTACTGGAACACTGTGTCCTTTGCTGTTGTCCACATGTTAAAACAAATGCTAAAAACTGGACATGACTCAGCAAAGATTTACAGAAATTATTCAATACTTGGGAAGGCAGACCTCAAACAAACACAGCAAAATTTTAAAAAATCCAAACAAACAGAACCACAAAACAAGTGACCATTTATTCAAAGAAAGATGCAAAGACTGAGAAAGAAGTCATTCTATAATTATATCTACCGGATGAAGGTATCTAATACAAATAGGTTCCTTATTTTAGCAGGAAACACACAACAATGAGTGTGATCTGATAAGTCACGCCATGTTTTGCCTGGGTCAAGTGAAATATTTCAATTAGGTAATTTCAGAATGTTTTCCTTGGGTTTATACAAGTTTATAGAAGATTTCTAACTGCATTAAAATTGCCATAATATATGAAGCTGTTTCAAATGGAAATAAAAATCTTGACATTTGAAATCCAGGGGAAAAAATAGAGAAAAGCAACACTTCATGAATTTCAGAGCCTTTTTTTTCCCTTTATTAAGCATGAGAAATATCTTAACACCAATTCCGTCCCCTGAAAAACAGCAGTTTTGACAAAAAGGCATTTACATTTTAAAAATAAGTCAGTTCTTTGGAATCACATAAAACTTCTCTCAAATTATGAGAAAGGAAAGAATAATACTTTTTAGCATACCACTGAGCAATAAGCAAGAATTATTTAGATTTGCTAACTGCAAAGATTACTACTCCTGCTCCTCCTGCTTTCATTGACAGAAGATTGTGAAGCATCTTCTGAACAACCACAGTTTACAACTCAGCACTGTGGACACTGTGATGTAAATGATGGCATTTCACGTGTTACTTCAAGACATACTCAGACATGCCTGAAGCAAGGGCAAGGGGAAAGGGCAAGACATGTTCTATCTTTACTATCCATAGAGGATAGGACCATTGAGGAAAAGTTGTATCACATCTTCTGAGTATTTCAACTGGTAGTTGAAAATTTGTCAACAAAATTTCCTCCTCTCTTACCTGATTTGTTTGAGTTTTTTTATATTGAACAACTGTAAATTCAAAATTGTGTTGGTGAAAAGTTTGTAATATATATCTATGAGGCATCTAATTCAACAGGATCTTGCTTGTGGTCTCCAGATTCTATTGTAAATCAAGCAAACAATTACAATGACGCAGACAACGCCCACAGAGTGAACAGTCTACAGGTATTCTATTGTTAACAAAATCACTTTAAACAATGGCTAATTTTTCAGGATAATCTCTGGCAGAGGCTTATTTACTTAGACAACTCTATAAATAGCCTAATGTACATAAGGCATATATTTCATTTCTATGCACAGGTGTGCTGTTCCTAACATCTCAAGTCACTACTGATTTACAAGAATCCTCCCTTTAACCATACTGTGACTCACTTCTCATCCAGTATCACATAATTCACTTAGATATTTCACAATTTTACAGACATCCACATATTTGGAAAAGATTTTTGTGATGCTCTATTCAGGCATGGTATGTCTCTAAGTATGTCAAAACTGATACATTTATACATTAGATGTAGGAAGCTCGATAGATAATTATAACAACTGTCCCAACAGTGTACCTAGAAGTCAATTTTTTACTTACTTTTTTAAGCTCAAAAGAGCATAATAGCCTCTCTCAGCTTCTTAAATAGTAAAACTATAAAAACTATTACCCATGTTAAAATCATGAAAACTAAGGACAACAGATTAAATTTGTGTACTAGTTAAACTAGTACTGCTGGATTTCACTAAAAATGTTTTACATTTTACTCACATCAAAAGCATGCCATCTTTTAGTTGCCATAGCAATAATTTCTCTTTTTTTCACCATGATTTAACTGTATATTTTTAAAGAATTCTGTGTTCGCTTTGTCAGTAGAACTTATTTTTCTTGACATTATTTCTTTAATAGAATAGCCTATAGCAGTAATGCAGCCAGGAGTTCTGGAGCTTTTTTTTTCTGAGTCTCTGCTGCTGCCCATTGTCATTTTATAATGACTACGTAGCTTGTGTTGCCCAAAAAGCCTCAATAATTCTAGCAATCAATTTTCCAATTACTAAAGCAAAATAATAAAAAAATACCTGAACACACAGGTTATGTTCATACACATTCAAAAGGCACCTCAGCATGTTTCACTGTGAGCCACATACCTAAATTCACTGACAACATGTGTTCTGTTCTTGATTCTCTGAGATTTGTCCTAAATGCTTTATGTATGAGATCCCAAATACATATATCATAAATCAAAGAAGTTAATAGTATACAGCTCAGCAATTGCCAGCAATAGTTTTCTGGGGCTGGTTTCCAATCAAGCAGCCTTTGAAATAACACTATAGCTTAGCATGTTTCACCCAGCCTTTGTTAGGACAGTCGAAGTAGGAGATAGTAAATTCAAAGAGAAAAGAGTAAAAACAAGGGCTCACAGTGGCATCATTTGTCTCCCGAAGCTTGTGTGTTACTGACAACAACTTTTCCACAGCAATACTGGGTACATTTGGAATCTGGTTGAAAGAAAAACAGTATTAATCTCACTGCAAGATATCCAAGTTCCACATATGTAATAAGCATAGAGTTGCCACAGTTGCTTTATGACAAAAAGTAGTTTTTATTACAGCAGCATTTAATATTAAAACAAGAGTCATACCATTAAAAGATAAGTAGATATGTTGCTTTGATAAGCTTCAAAAATCAGCTCCTTTATGCTACACTGAAATAGCAATAGATTTTATATGTAGCAAATAATCCTGTTCAGCAAGCAATATCCAATAAGTACCTAAAATACTGAATGTACTTACCATTTGTTTAATAACTTCGATTTCTTCACTCTTGCTTAAAGATCGAACATTATGAAAGAGAAACAGTGTCAAAAACTCTGGACCCAGCCATTGTTGGGTACTACTTCCAATGACAGGGGGTTCTGCTAAGACCATTATTCTGAAAGAAGGATGGATAGGAAAGATAGACCTGCAAAAAAAGAGTTAAAAAGGCTTAAGCAATGAATATCGGATTTAATTTTTATAACAGATGAAAAAAAGATAAATTATTGTACTGAAACATGTCCTAGTATATTCAGATCATTTGCAATGCAACTTTATTTTTAGAAAAAGACACAGGCTGCATAATGCAACTTAAAATTTTATAAATTTACATATTTTTATGCTCAGAAGTGTACCCAAGGCTCTTTATCTGCACCAGGACCTGCATGCCTCAAGATGGACAAACACCACTAACTAAGCTACAGTCTACTGTGCTGTATGTCTGAAATGAGCACATCTCACTCATTTAATGGACTTTTACAAATGCTTTCCCTAAAAAAGGATGTCTCACAGGCAACTCAGGGACAAAACAAGACCTACCAGAGCTGCAGTAATGAGTAACTTCTTTTACTGAATTAGACTGACAGAAAGGATGACACTGTAGAGATTTGCCTGGATACCGTGAAGTGCTGAATTTAGTAACAGTTTAGGAACATTCCCTTACAGATGCTCTTTGTGGTCCTTGGATTAATATGTCTAACTTCATAACACTCCTGAAAGTCATGCTTCAAAGACCAAACCAATCACTTCACCCCTGGCTCATTTGAGAGTCAGCATGAGGAGACAGGTCTCTCTGGTGGAAGATTAAGATCTACAAGAACTTCAGAACTGCTGTCCTGACTCCTTAAATCAGCCAAGCACAAAAGTCTAGCCACAACCAGTAGTCTGTCCCTCTCATACTCTTTCAGCACCCCCAGCTGTATCTTCAAAGATATCAGAGGACAGATCTCTATTTGCTTTAATTTCTCTTTGCCCAAAATTTTTTTTCTAATACCGTTCCGAACTTCCTTCTTCATCCTATCTGCCTCCACAGCTTCCTGTGAGAAAGCACGCACTGTTCCTGGCTGTAAAACGTACTCTTATTATTATTGTTTTTTAAATCTTTATGGGACTGACCTCCTAGCTTAAGTCAGTGTTTCCCAGTTCTCACCAGGATTTGGTAACTAACAGTCTTGACTCCACTGAAGATAATGGGAACTTGCAACACAAACTTAAATATACAACTTTTACGAGCAAATGTTAGGGCAGTAAAAGACTGCTGCCTTGGATTTTGATATCTTTGCCTTCTTCACATCTTTTGTAACCCTCATCTCTGTAATATTCACCTCCTCTTACTGGGCACTCATTGGCACTCATTAATCAGAACACCTGCATGATCACAGCATTACATAGAATCACTGAAGAGTCTGAGCTGAAAGCAACCCAGAAGAATCATCAAGTCCAACTCTTAAGTGAATGGACCACACAGAGATCAGACCTGTGACCTTGGTATTATTAGCACCATGCTTTGACCAAGTGAGATGATCTCCAGAAGCAGCAGAAACAATGGAGTAACATGTCAGATACAAAAGCCAGTCACATTTTGTACAAGGAGGGCCTGTTTTCATCAACTAATTTTACAGTACTCTTATTAAAAGAGAGGATGTTCATTTGCAAAAAGCAAGTGAGATTTGATTAGGCAATTTATATTGTGGTTACCATGTCATTTTCCATACAAATTACTGAAGACATAAATTGACAAACCTACAGCACAGCTGGCTCATTTGTGCACCATAACAATAAACTGTGATACAACAGGGCAATTACAGCAGTCTCTTGTATGAAAGCAAACAAAGGTGGTGGCATGAGCTATTCTCAGCTGAAAGTCATAAGCCTAGAAGCTACTCTCTGATGAAAATAGAAATAGATGTCTGAAAACATCACATGAAAGAGGAACCAATGGGAATGTCACTGTCATTAAGCATAAAAGAAGGCCAGGGAACATTAGCCAACTTTATTATAGAAGAAAACGTTTCCTAAATAGGATAAATACATATACTTTCAGACTTACCTTCCCTAACATTACTAAGAAAAAAGCAACCCTCCTCCAGAAATCCATCAAATCCCAGCCTTTCTGCAATATCGTAAGAGAACACAAGGAGGAGTCAACTTTTCTCGTGAAGGAATAATATTTCTTTTGTATAATTTCCTGGTAAAGGAATCACATTTCTTTTGTATCACCTCCTAGACACTGCCCTCAAAGGGCATGGTGGGGACAGCCAGGGAGGGCACAGAAGGAAGTGGGAGGACAGGAGATGCAAAGTCAGGGCAAGCTAACTTGGTGGTATCAGTTCAATTCACTGACGTACTCCCTGGACTTGTTCATCACTGCTGTAGGTTTCCAGGTTGTAAACATGAATAAAACTATTTGGCTACTTCAAAAGCCCGTTGTTTGGACTGATGTTTACAATGCTGAAAATGTCAGACTAAGTGTATTATTAAACAAATACCATAAATGACTCAGCTCGGCAGTGCTCTGTAAGTTCCCATCTTCCATAAGCACAGATGAAGAGTTTCAAAGTTGTTCCATCACATTACAGATCAAGTCTCAAAATGAATATAATATAGAGAGCTCCTACATGGAGCTGTACTTTATAGAAAAGAAATCTTCGACATGACAAGATATCTTGTGGGTTTTACAGATGAAGATGAAGTAAGTGTATCTTGTTAAAAACTTGGAATCTTTTAAATTAATGAGCCTCAAACACAGTGGGAAGATTTGATGTTAACTGATTCATGTGAAGAGTCTCTATCCTTCTCTCTATTAAAAAATTACTGAAAATACAGGCAGGAAGGCACTCTCCTAACAAAATGAGTGTCCTTCTTTTGACATTGCTGTTTAACTTCAGCCAAGGATTACTACCATTACTCTCACAAAGAAAATCACACACAGTGATTAGGGTGATTTTAGGGAAAGATTTTCTTGCTATTGACCATGGTTCTGAGCAACTAAAGCATTTCACTAAAAAAAAAAAAAAATAGAATGCAGAACAGCATTTCTAATGCTACTTTGCAAGACCAAACTATTTTTGGTTGTTTCTTCATATAACATGATTTAATAATTTTCTATTTTTTTCTCATTTTCTATTAAATTTTGTAAGTTGGAAATTATCGTAACACTAGACTTATTGTTATTTTCTTGCTGTTTCTTTTAAATTTCACCACATTAACATTAACAGATGACTTTATCTTAAAAGTCGATAAACTGGAAAAAAGCCATACCCCTAAACAATAAATGAAGTAAAAGCTGAAAAATGTAAGCAATTAAAATTTCTATTGCTTGATAAATTCACTCCCTGCCACACTTCATATTTGTCTCATCTACTGTGCATTCCCTTTCAACCTAATCACATGGAAAATAATCCACTGTCTGCAAGGTATTAAAACCATCCATGCATTATTGAGAGACTTCTTTTAGTTTTTGAACTATCCCATTATGTAGCTATTCCTAGATTTTCCTATAATATCTGTCTTTCTGCTCACCACACCAAGAACTTAGCATCCATGTGTGTTGTGGGGGGTACATCCACACAAACAAGTTAAAGATTGCACCCTGAGACAAACAAACACTTTGCTGCTTGATTTGTAAGGGCTGTGTGCTACCATTACAGTATCTGTCTCGGTGAAGCAATGGATGACTACAGAAGAAATTCTATGCACAGAAGAAATCCTGGATATGCACAGTACTTGGACACACTTACTCTTACTCTCTGAACTTGTTCAGGGAAATGAATCATGTAATCATTAAATGAATAAGGTATCAGCAGCTATAATTTCCTTCTATGTAAAGTATCTTTAAGGACCATCTGTCACTTTCTCAAGGGCAGCTTTTTTTTGTTCTCCTTAAACTCATAAACATGAATTCTTTGCTTCCTCAAAGGAGTGAATGTGTTCCTTCTGTGACCATTTGCTAACTCAACTTCACAGCCAAACCGGCATAATAAAGAATATAAGAAAAAGGACTCTGTGGCCACCACTAGTTACCTTGTAGCTTAGAGGCTTTCAGCAGGCCAAGGAGTATCCCAAAATATCCCAAGGGCAATGCACTGCTTGCACCTGTCACTCCTGAGAGAGCTATTGGACCCATCAGACTGAAGCCCTTCTCATAAAAATGCACATTTTTCTACAGATGTAGAAATGTAATGAAATAATAGTGAACACAGTACTCAATGACAATAATTAACACAAAATCAGAATATACTTTATCAGCTCTTACAAAAGTAATAAAACTTCGAAATGTTGTCCAAAATATAACTTACGAATAATAGTGCTCTAATCTGCAAAAACTGAAAACAATCTGAAAACCAAACCATCTTTTCCTCTTTGCCCAGCACTTCTAATAACACCATCATGGTTTAAGCACATTCACATTCACTACTGTAATATTGCTGGCATTTGTACACAGAGGCATGTGATTTCTCCAGATCACAGTGTGATCTGAAATACCATCCCTTTTGTTAAAAAAACAAGCAAACCTCTAGATCCTCTTCTTCCTTCTCTTTTACTACACATATCAATATTCTGACTATTGAAGCACTAAAAATTAAAGGCACTAAAACTGTGGGAACATATTAATATTGCCTCATTGTAAATTTAGGTGGACTTAATGTGTCACTCAAACATTTAATAAGCAGTCCCAACAAAACTGGCAATGACATCATATATTCCACAAGTCTGGCAAAGGGCACTCATACTGAAAATACTTTAGTCAAATCCAGCAAATTAGGATAAGTAAAGCTGTTTTTTCATCTTCAGAAACCCAGCTAAGGCCACTAGTCACAGCCATTGGCATGCAGCAAGAGATGTTTCTCATCAATATGGAAAGCATTTCCCAGTCATGATTTAGGTAAGAATCTGCTTATAACCCACCAATCTGCTAATAAATTCATGTTACAACATACTCTATGTAACTTGTCCATAGATAATATATTGCAGGCAAAGGAGGGATGGTGAGCACTGTTGTGATTAAAATGTGTGATTAAATCAGCTGTCAGTACCTCAGATATGATTTGATGGATTAATTCTGCTGGATTCTGCAATACTGGAAGGTACTGAAATTTGCAGTGACTGGTAACTACTGCTGAAAAGGATGAGTAGCAAGGAGGAATACAGTCCTGGAATCAAACAGCAACTTTTGACAGCACATCCTGGAGTCAGTTAAAAGCTAGTGATGTTTTCAGAATATGGAAGGCACCAAAACCAGAATGAGGTCCTGAAATAACTTCAGAGTGGCATCTCTGAAGATGAATGTGTAGTGAACTGTCCAGGTTTTTAGAGTGTATTGGCAATGAACTAAGGTGTACTAGGCAAAACAGTACAGCCACTGCCATTCTGCCTGAAAACACCTTGGACAAGACCATGAACATGAAGCAGGGAGGAGACTGGCACAATAGGTATTTTTTGTAGTACAAAGTCTGATGCAAAGTTGGGATACCATCCCAGATGGGCCCTTGGAGCTTTTCTGCTGCTCTTTTCAAAGCCTGTGCCTAAAATCCTCTATCAAGTATGGCCTCAGAGGACTAGAAAACATTTCTATCTGTGGAATGTTTCTAGCAGACAAGTGGAAGTAAAGGAACAAAAAGAATAAGCATAATGGGTCCCAACCCATCCTTAGGATTTCCTGCCCCATATTAGTTGTAAATTAAATACCAGCTTCCTAGCTCATGAGGCAAAAGAAAGTAACAAGTAGTATTTAACTTCAATTTTGCTTTATTTTCCAAGATTTTGAATAAAACGTTCCGAAATTAAGTACTATATATCTATTTTTGTACCCACTTAGAATTTCTTTTCAGTTTCTAACCCTTTCTCTTAAAGGATATTGAATGTTTTCCTTTTAGTTCAAGCATTCTAAACAGGATATAATTTTGCCATACCACAAAAAGAAATAAAGCTCAGAAGGAACCTGATGTTTAAAAGATGTTTCTCTTAGCAATTAGAAGGCATCACTCTAATAGAAAAGCATTTTGCAGTTTTTTATTAGAAAAAAAATTATATAATTGAGATGTTATTTGCATTCTACAGTTGCAGTCAAAACTTTACCTTTCCTGTAGTTTCTCATCAGAGAGTTGTAATTCTTCTTTTAAGTTCTGGTATCTATCTTCCCTTAACAATCTGGTGCCGTCATAGAGAGTCAGTTCTCTGTCATGTATTAGTCTGAAAATAAAGAATAAGCTGTATCTAGCCTTTGATTAATTTTTAAAATACTTATAACAACTAAGGGTTTTTTAAAAACCTATCTCAGTTAACATGGGCCACAGTAAAAATAAGAAATGATACCAACTCAAGATGCATCCAGGCATGGAGGTAAAATAACATACATAAGTTTTAGCACATAGTCAGCCAACTTAGTTTCAATCCATATGGTAAGAATATGAAAAATAAAATAAATCTGTCTTACCAGTGGAGTGTGCATAAATGGCATGAAACTCATTTTTTATTATGCTTGTACCAAGGAATATACTTTTATTTCTTGAAGTGCTATCTGGCTTTAATGATTAACATACATAAAGACCCAGCTTTTATTTAGTGATATGCAGAAATTGATTAACTATAATGCAGGCACATGTCAAAACTTAAATCAGAAGGGAACACTAAACAGATGAAAAGGCAAAAACACAGGCAAGTATAAATCTTTGTTCTGTCCTTCTGCATATATATATAATAAGAGAAAGAAGAAAATTCTTTTGCTACAACCTGCTTTGAAAGCTCACGATGTTCTTTGATTTGCAAAAGGCAGCATATGATGCATGCATATGAAATGATATAAAAACTTGTCCTGGCAGTATAGATAATTATTAACATAGTATTTGGTGTTACTGTGTTCTGCAAAGTTTAATTTATTTTTTATTGAATTATGAAAAAATGTTTAGAAAGAGATCTTAGCAATCAATATAAAGTGTGCTGTGTAACACACTTTGTATTATAACGTGCTTGTTTAGAAGCAGAATGCACTCAAAGCATTTCAAACATTTTCTGACATCTTGCATTTTTAAATTGTTGCACAAATACTACTAATTTTTAGATTTCATAATTGTAGAATAAAATCTAGCTCATTCCAAAATTTAGACTTAGACTCTAAATTTCCATTTGGCTGAAATTATTTTAGGCTTACAAAAACTTAAAGAATTGCTTCTGCTTTTAAGTAAAAAGATGAGCACTACAGATTCTATGAAACTTCAATGCTGAGCTCGATCTTTAGAGTATTCGTGTATATTCACCAGCAGGAACTCAGTGTCTGAGAGTGCATGCACTCAGCACACACATGATGTGCACCCAGTGTATCCCTGCTCCCAGGCTGACCTTTGGAGTACAGCCAGAGTGCCCGGGTTAATCCGGTGAATGCCGTCCAGAAGCACCAGCTTTCCCTGCAGGGCCGCAGTGACGAGCGGCGACGGTCGCCAAGCAGTGTCTCCATTCGGAAGGGTGTACCTCTGCTGCAGCAGATCTCGAGCAGTCATATCCTGCAAGTACCAGTCCATCAGAAGAATATATGTATGATCTAGTCTCTTAATTTAGGAGTACACGTTTTCTCCTTAAAAAACTGCATCCTGTTCTCCCCAAGAATATAGGAAGATTAGCACGAAGTCTTCAATTACTTTTCCAAAGAGTATTAGAAATACACATGCAAATCTAGTCACAAAATGCTAAATAGTCTTTGGAAGTTCTAGAGTTGCCAATATCACCTCTTTGAAACAACAACAAAAGCTTTTCTCCCCCCTGCCCCTTTAACAAAACACAAGCATATGACAACTTGTACACAGCCCTGTGTACAGAAGGGGGCAGCAATTTACACCTGGAGCAAAGAAGAATAATTCCTTTCATGTGGAAGCCACCTCAAAGAGCAAAGATTTTATCACTAATCTTGAACACAAACCAGCATGACAGTCCACCTCTCAGCAAGAAAATGCGTGGAAGCATCAGAGAATAATGAACAGGGTAAGAAAGAAGCCTGTAACACAGAATTTATCAAAAGCACATAGTCTATCACAAAATAATGCTTAAGGAATAAAACAAAAGACAAAATCTAGCATATCCTCCAACATACATATTTTAGATGTTCCATTACAACAGGTAAGCACTAGAGAAACAAAGACGTAATAATAATTTTGTGACCTGGAAGACTAAATTCCTTCCTCAGGCTGTGCTGTGAACACTACTTAAGCCAAAATCAGATAAAAAAGTATTTTCTATTGTAATTGTAGCTTTTACATATGTGTTTTTCACAACTATAAACCCTTTGAACTTTAAAGAATAAAAATAGAATACATTACGTCATATGGCCTGAACCATTTCCTTTTTCTACATTTCCTTAAAAGCCCTAAAATAACAGGACAAAGTCTGGTTCCTTCAGTCCTTCCACATTTGTCAAATTTAAAGTCTCACATTCAAATCCACAAAACCATAATCTATATTTATTGTTGTATTTCTATTGTTTTGCTGTTGTGTTCACTCTATTTTATTAATGAATTAGAAAAAGAAAATGAAACATTTTTATAAAAGAGAGAGCAAAATGTGGGTTTAGGACTTGGTTAAGAACTATGAGCTCAGCTGCTAGTAAATGCTGTAATGAATATTTAACTAATACAACTTTGGATAATTCACCTGTAGAGAAATGAAACAACATACAGCATGAATTGACTGAGAGCCTGGTACACTATACAGCATGTCCATCTCTAATTCCAGCAATGAGAACTATGCATTAATTTCTGCAGACAAACTCAGAAAAGTATTTTGTGCAAAATATTTTCTGAAATATAACATGAATATCATATTGTGATTTAAATGGTTGAATGAGATTCAATTTAGGGATTAGGAAAAAGGAATACCATTACTAACAGCAGCACAGTTTTTGTAAGGAACTTATTTTATCGCTAAGTACCTGACCAGTGATTTATTGTTTCTATTTATTTAACCTAATTTTTAATAAATTTTATTTTAATCACTTAATATATGATATTAAAACTAATCTTATAATATTCTAACACTAAAAAGGCCTCCCTTTAGAAGGGAGGTAATTGAAGTATAAGAATTAATTATTCTTATTTTGGACAAAGCAATAGCAACAATATATTGCCTTATAAAACAAAAAGCTCATTTTAATTTGCAACAGTCATTATAATTTATGTGTTTTACATTTCATTGTCTATTTTCTAGAGCAGGAAAAAAAAAAGATGTTTAGGAGAAAAAACAAGTAAGATAACTTCTGTTCTACTCCCTTTAGGAGCTATACCAACACAAGCCTCCAACCTAGCCATTTTTCATGGCTTGTAGTACTAATCATGTTCTTGGCAATTATGAGGTGAAGAATCTGTTTCCTGCTTTTCATGCCAATTTGGACTCATCATTTGTTATATTTCTCAAATAAAAAACTGGAAGGATTTGGTAAAGACAAACTATGAGGTCAGTCAAAAAAAAAAGTCCTAGAAACAAGAACATCACAGTACACAAACATTAGCAATGTGCTTACAAAACTGTTTTTGCTAGGGAAGAAAAGGAGCAAGTTGCTGGAAAACTGTTATAACATCACTTTGACTGTTACTTTTTTTTCCTCTCTGAAACTCTGGGGGGAGAAAATATTTTATTTTAAGCAATTTGAACTAAAAGTTCCCTAGCTACAGTCCACAAAGCACTAGCTGGCTACTGCTTCTCATTTGCTGTTGCTTAACTGCATTAAGAGACAACTTAAAAACAAACCTTTCCTCATCAGCATGAGTTTCCTTTCTCAGCAATTTATCTACATGGAACTGCATATAATGAGAAATCCATATAATGATGTCAGATATCACAAATGAGAAAGGAACTGCTCTCTCAGCCAACTGTTAGTACAAAAGATGATCCATGTTCCAAAACGTTTGCTTTAGGTAAATTTGATTCTCACCTCACAGCATAAAAGCTTTCAGAGTCCTTTTTTCTGTGAAATCAATAGAGAGAGATCCACCTCTTCACACTATTCAAATCCTTAAAACAACTTCAGTTCCAAAGAACAGTGAAGGAAATATTAAAAGTAAAGACTACATATATATAAAAAAAATGCAAGAATTCATTTCTTCAGTCAGCCTGAGAAGAAACAGTGCTATTGCTTCAGACCAAAGGTAATTGTCCCTCTACTCATTTTTGTGCCTGTAGAAATTATCTGAAAATAAATATGAACCATAGAAGAAAGAAAAGCCTCCTTAATTTTAGAAATGGAGTCAGGACAGTATGATGTCTCTTTGAATAAAAAAACCCAGAATACACTTCTTGAACAAAAGTAGAAAAAAATATAAAATTTACAGCATTATGAAACTTTTCATAGTCTTCACTGCTTCATTAGTGTATGATTTTAACATTTGTTCTGTCATTAAATTATCCTATTACTTTGCTATGCAAAGCTCCTGATATGTTATATATTTTAAGAAAAACAAATGCATTCTGAAATTCTATTTATAGCTCAGCTACATTCAGTAATATTTTATACACCGCTTTTTGTAAAAATGTTTGAGTTTATGTAACACACTGTACAATAGGAAGCAGTTATACGTATAGATACATATGTGAATCTTACCTAGGAATTTACAGTGAACAAGCAGTTCTCAGTCATTTATTTGCTTTATCGATACTGTTTTGATATCACCAAAAGCCTTTCTATAAAACCCCTTTGCCCTCTGAGCTTGATCAAACCCTGGTGAAATCAAAGGAAAGGTTCACTTCAGTGGGAATACCTCAAATCCTTTCCTGGATTTTATTTTTATAGGAATTACAGACTCTTTTGCAAGAAAAATGTTTACTAAACAGATACATTTTCAGCTTTGCTCATGTGCTTCCAAAAATGAAGCCTTGTGCTCAAATTCATCGAAGCCATACTAATTAAAGGTAGGAAGTTGAGAAACAGTGGCCATGTTTTTAACCCAATAAGTATCTCCTTTGGCTGGTAAATACCCAATATTGTATTGTGTGCAACAATACAAGGGTTAGGGTGTGCTTGCCCTTAAGCAGGTTTGTCAAGTTGCAAAAGTTATTTTTCTGGGGTGATTTAAAACTCCTTTTACACTGACAAGTACAGAGAGGAGTATGCAGACTAGCTAGACAGATCTGGCTCAGAAACTATAGGCCTACTTTAATAGACCACTATAGAAAAGATACTAGGCACTGCTGGGAATCAGGTATATGAACATGACAAAACACTGCTGAGGATCTGTGGCCCTGAAACCCAAATCTGCTCACACTCAGCCACGTTAAAGCGTAAGAAAAGGGCAGAAGTTATCTGTCTGACTCCAGTTACGCTGACAGACTTTCAAAGTCTTCGCCCTTATCAGCTGAAGCCATATAGTGGGGGAAGGAAAAGCAGTGGGATCCTGTCTGGGGAGGTTCTCAACAGTGCAGGAAAACATAAAATGGACTGTCTTTTTTCATCATCATCATCATCATAATCATCAGTATTTCTCTTTTCTATTTTCCTCTCACTTTTTCAACTCTTCGACCACCCATCTCTGTCAGTGTTTCTCCCCTCATGCCACTACACTTTCAAATCAGATTCCAGTGCCATTTCTTCCTTTGGAGGTCTCCATGCTGTCTGGGAAAAAATTAAAGCAGAAAAGGAATGGAAGAAAGAGACCACTATATTGCATTAAATCTGATGCTAATGTTTCCTTGCAGCATTGCCAATTATCATTTACAACCGTAAATCCTGTTATATTTGCTGTATTTTGACTCATAATGTCATAGTAGACTCTTGACTTCATATATTATTTAAGCACTTTCATTCCTCAGGGTTATGGAGAAAATCTCACACGTGTGATCTCTGTGTGAAAAGCTAGCAAATTAATTAATTCTACTTTTAAATCTTGTAAGTTTTCAGCTTATGCCATGAGTTTAGAGTGTACTACAACCTAAGACAGAAAATTCTTTCCAAACATGTACCAAGTGGCCACTGGCTATGACACTGCTGTTAAGCTTGACAGAGCTTGGGGTTTGCAAAAGCACCCAACACCTTTAGTGATGTGAAGAAGTCTCTGTTTGAGATCTTACTTAAAGCATGATCATCAGCTTATAGTTTCCTTACCTGGTATAGCATGATAGGTTCTATGCTGTATCCCAGTAGATCAGCAAACTCCTTTGCAATAACTGTTTTTCCACAGCCCTAAGAAGTTTAAAAATATTAATTAGATTACATTCTAAAGATCATGGGGAAGAAGGGAGAATAGAAATTTAAATTCTTACTTTTCCTCCAATTAAACACATATCTTTAACCATATGGGATTGCATCATTTCTGCCAACAGTTGATTATGGCTGGAAGTCCTTATGAAAGTATCTGATTGAGAATGATTTTTTAACATTCCAGTTCCAGCTGGAACCTATAAGAAAAAAAAGTAAACCAAAATGCTAAATAAGCTATACTGTGATAATGCTAAGCTTTGTGTGAACTAGGTTATGCTTGTCCAAAACTACTGTAATATTTTGCTGATAATTGTCATCCATCAAACTTGAAACTGTCACTGTCATAAAATTAAATCACCTAATTTCTAACAGACAAACTCCCTCACTTCTCCTTAACCCACTCTTCATGAAAAAAATTAAATAAATTTGAATCAATACAATTACAGCATTGAAGTATGCAAAGAACTTCAGGCTGGTCATGAAAGAGACAAATAAAAAGTCAGCAATATTCACTGCTCATGAGAGAAATATGGATGAGGTAGAGCAATTAGGATTGTGAAATCTGAAGGAGCTACTTTGACCCAAACTTTGGAGAGTTTCAATTGTTCGCCACATTAAGGCACTTGCTCTACATTTCCACTTCCTACTCTAGTCTGGGACCTGTTTCATCTGCAAAATTCTTATGTCCTCCTGTTCCCAGAGACATTCTGCAGAAGTACTTTCAGAAGGTATCACCTACATGTCAAATGAAAACAAAAACCTTTGCTTCAGAAAAGAACTGAATTAAGTTCCTCAGACACAACTTTTCCTGAAAAATTCCTATTTGCTGTCATTCCCCTCTTCACTTTGTCATGGTACAAATTGTCTGAGAATATTCCTCACCAATATTATTATAATCTCTCTGACTCCCACAAATTCACCTTCTTTACAGACTCTCTAGACTCTCCAAATTCAACATTAACTTCAAATTCTCAGATCAGCATCTGTTTCCTGAGTAAGAGCTTATTTCACCACCTAGCAGGTCATAAACTTCACTGGAAGAAACTCAAACTAATCATATTTGATGTGATTACTTTGTTCCATTTTCCCAACATCCTGTGTCGGAACATTACCAAGCGCTCATTAGATTTTATTTGAAGTGTAAACAAAGACAGACTATTGTTTTTACAAAAAGAAAAAGGGAAAGCAGCATTAAGAGCATCATAAGTTCTCTCTGCTATTCTAATCCAATAAAATAAAAAAAGAGATTGAAAGGCGCTTTTTTTCATCCAAACTGTAATGATTCATATGAAGGAAACTATGAGTTTATCTAGAAACAAAATCATGTGTATCCATAAACTAATATTCCAGTATGTGTCTCCAATAAATACCATGTGTTACTCTATAAAAAAAAAATTCAGTGCAAATGGCTTTTAGTATCAAGTATAAGTGTCGAATTCCTGAAGAGACAAAAACAAGTTAGTGATTTTTAAGAAGGTATTATAGTTTGATGAATATATAAATTCGTACCTGGAATGTCACCTCTTTTTCACCAATTTGGACAGTTACATCAGCCTTGAAGGGTTTGTTTCCATGTACACTTTCTACTTTAGTAATCTTCTGGGGAAACAAGTGTTTTTCTGAATCTTGAAGCTCAAAGCGCTGTAGAATTCAGGGGTGAGGAAATTAATTATTAAATACAACTTTCTGCATTTTAAAATTTTTCCTTCTAAAACAATGCTAGAAGCATATTCATGATTAATTTCTTGTGGAGTCCTAAATCCATTTACTTCACCTTTTACTTCAGATACCTGTGTTCACATTCTTGACAGCCTATATATTTTACATTCAAAACCAAAGCAGAGAGATTGTATACCAACTACTTATTCAGACTGCAGGGACAGATGTAAAGTGAAAATGTCACATGGTGACTTTGCCAAGTCTTAGTCTGACTGTCCAAAATAACATGAGAAACGAACCATAGCCTTTAGCATTGTGTAATAATAGATCACCTATCTCTGCAGCTCATAATAACCAATTGTAGATTTAAACATCTGACTACCAATAAAAATAACCAGCAAACATTGCATTTACTTAGTTTCATAGCTGCCTCATACAATGAGAACTGAGGACAATCTGTACAAATTAAGCCTTCAGCATGTTCTGGGTATATCAAGGACATAAAACAGGACATATGTTTTCTCAGTCCTCTTTTGAGCATTATGCTCTTTATGTTTGCTGTGCATAGAAAGCACAAAAACATTCAAAAACGTTCTGTAGGGAAAGTCATATTGGAGACTTTATGCACAAAAAAAGCTAATACCTGAAACTACTGGATTCATACAGCCATTTTATTCAACAGAGTGAAAGTTGAGTAAACAAGAAAAAAAGGAATACTAGCCAATTCCTTAGAATTCTTAGAAAAAAGAGTTTTTTAAACAGAAGTCATTAATGTAAAATAACTCTTAAAAGACATACAGTGTTATTACTACTAGGATTCATAGCACTGCCTATTGAAGCTTAAAAAGAAAACAGAGATGGATTTTTACAAAAGCTCTTGCTCTTCATCACTGTAAATTTCCATTCCAGAGTAAAAGCCTACAAAAATATTATGTTTCAACATGTATTTAAGATAAATGTGCTTTAGTAAAGGCTGGACCAAATTATATTCTTATTGTAACAGCTGAGCCTACTTCAGATACCATTAAATTCTTAACAAGAGAGGACAGGAATGCCTATTGAGTACTATCTCCAAGTATGATTCTAAGAAACACTCCAGCTATGATTCTGTGAAAGCAACTACAAATGTTCTCACTCTTATCTTCATTAGTAAATTGCAATATTCTTACTAAGTTAATGGCATTTTGGATAGAGTCAAGGGTGCTTATATACAAAATTGCCAGCTGCTTGTACACTAAAATCCCTTACCAACAAGAGAAAATAACTCTGAGTGAGTAAGATTACCGTCACCAGCAGACCCTGGATACTGGCTAACAAGGATTTGGAGACAGCAACAGCAGAACTCATACACAAAGGCCTCAGGAGTTTAAAATTTCTAAGGCAGGTTTTTTTGGTTTTTTTTTTTGATTGGTTGGGGGTTTTTTGTTTTGGTGGGGTTTTCTTTGTTTGTTGTTCTTTGTTGTTGTTGAGGGTTCTGTAGCCTTTTAGACATTAAGTCAGGACAGTGAAAGAGAAATGTCTATGGGAAAATTGTTACTGAATTTACCCAACATAAATTTATCTAGCTGAACTTGAATTCATTATATGTAATCACACAGATGTTGCTGAACTGAATACTCTAGTAATTAAACAACCTCATACCTCTAGTAATTACCACAATTATACCTGAACAGGAGCAGCAAACAAAACTGCCTGTGGCTTTCAGAGCAAGACAGATCTCTGACACAGTTCTTCATTTAGAATTATGACAGGCAGATACGGAATCCAAGTGGCATGAAATGGATACACAATACATTAAACTATTCTGCTAAGCCAGAAACAACTTCCTCTACAAAATGTTCAAGCTGATAGCTACAAAGGAGAAAATATTTGTGGTTTGAGAGAACAACTACCAAGCACATTCAGTATCAGAAAGTTTAAGAGATACTTGGAGAGCCAGAAGCAGGCAGCCTCATTGACTCAGAGGAAAGCAAAAAGAATAGACTAGCCACCAAAAACCAGGGAAGTGGTTTGGCAGCTCATAATCATCAAGTTATGTTCTGCATGCCTAAGAACTTGTGAGAAAAGGCAAACTGTATAAGTTAGTGAAAAAAGAAAGAGGAATTCTGACCACCTGGGAGCATCTAATGATCGGTAATATCTCAAAATGGAAAATGCAAAGAATACAGCAGTAATCCAGCTGGTCAAGGGAAAAGAGAGCTTAAATGAGCTGTAGCTGCAGATGACCACCCAGCTGAAGCCACAAGGCAGCTAGGCTATTCAAAAGAGGCATCCAAAGGCTGGAAGATTCTCTGCATGGGAAGGAAAGAAAATTTTCCGAAGAACAAGAGGATTGAAGCGCTTCACAAGGAGCAAAATATGAACTGCGAATGCAAGATGGGATGGATTGACAGATGAAGTCTGACAGATTCCACTACAATGGTATGTATTGGCACTAAGAGCATCTATTAATGCAAAACCCCAAAGATTATAAAATACTTTGGAAGGAATAAGAGAGAAACAAATCCTTCCTTAGAAAAAAATTTGCAGCAGAAATATTTTAGAAGAGAAAAGAATTCTGAAGAATTCTTTCTTGTCTAGACGTGAAATAGAATTACAAGAGTTCCTCAGTACTGTGAGGCAGGGAAACAGTTTTCAACGAGGAGGTCAGGTAATACCAAAGTGGGTGTGGAAGTAATACAAAAATGAGTAAAGGCAACAAAAAACCCTTTTATTTTATATAAGATCAAGTCAGTAAACAGAATTAATCAAAGCATGGAAAAAAAAAGAAGATAAATTCCAGAGTGAAGCTTTAGAGTGAAGCTAAAAATGGATAAAGGCTAAAAGGGACTTTCTCCTTTATTAAGACAAATCTGTTCTGTATGTTATTTCTAAAATCTCATGGAAAGATTCTCCTGATTAGAAGGTAAAAAAAAATCCAAACAGTAAGTGTTTCCAACACTGTGAAGAAAAGGTGTGCAAAAGGCATGTGAGAATTAAGAGTAAACCCAAAACATCCGACGAATCTGGAGTAAAATACTATAAGTTTATGGGACAATGAAGTACAGAAAATGTGGAGCCTCTTATTCACCACCATGCTCAGCCTAAATTAAGCAAATCAGTTTTATAAAAGCCTCTCAGTTGCACACAGAAAACTCCAGTGCTGTGGGAAACACATCATACCTGCTCAAGCTTATTGTTTGACAAGGGAAGCTGTTTTCCTTGAAATCAGTGATTTCTGAAAATCTCAGTCTTGCAGAGAAAAACCTTAAATACTCTTTTACTTAATTTTTACAATTATATTTCAAATGTTCATCTGTCAGTCAAAATAATCTGTCATGCCAGCATTTCATGAAAGTACAGAATAATTTTGAAGGCCAAAATTCCAACCAACCCATATTTTCCTTTTTAAGATTTTCTGAGTTAAGGATCATCTTTGAGAATCAGAATACAAATTGATACAAGTGCCAAAGCATAGAAACTTCAAAGAGTAAACAAAGGTACATCATCAGCAAGTTTATTTTGGTAGTTCTGTCCTCTCTGTTGCAAGCTGATGAACTAACAAATGCTGCAATCTGTAGCACTCAACAAATGTTATTTTATGTTAAGCACCTCTAAAGAGCACTGCTGACACTGGATTAGCATGCAATCCTTAAACACCTTTTTTTACACTAACCAGCTTGAAACAAGGAGTTACATTCGTATCAAATTAAAAACTTGCTTGATAGACATCCTTTTTTCTTCAACATTATTCCAGGTGGAGTCTCACCAGAGAGGAAGAGAGGGACAGAATCCCCTTTCTCAACCTGCTGGCCACATTGCATTTGATGCAGCCCAGGGTACAGCTGCTTACTGGGTTCAAAGCTCACATTGTTGGGTCACATGAAGTTTCTCATCCAAACACTCCCAAGAAATTGCCTTCACTCCCAGGGAAGGTGTAAGTCAATATGTCACCTTTTTTTTTATTATTGAGAATAAGAATTACAAGTAATGCCTAGATCTTGGTGTAGTCTCAGTAAGCAAGGTGCATAAGAAAAGGATTTCTCCAAGTTGAAGATAACATTTGGGAGGACAGTGCCTTAAGAATATGACCTCTCCAGGAAACATGCACAGTGTCTAACAGCTGCCAACCACTGGTTATCTCACTTCTCAGCTCCAATTGCTGACTGGAGGGGAAGATACCCTGAAATTAGGGTATGTTATCAGCTATATTAATACATCCTCATATCTGCCTCTGAATCTGACACATAAACTTGACATTCCATTATCTGAAATTTGGGGGTTTTTTTCTTTAAATGTCAGCTGATGTTAAGACGTACTGAATACACAAATTAATCCATCAATGCCAACACACCTCCAGTATTTTTTTTCAGCTCTTGTTACCACCCTGTTAAGATTAGCATTTCCTTTTACACAGAAAGAAGTATTCAGTGGCAGTTATTACCTGGATACTTAGGAAACCTGTAGAAAAGCAGAATAAGAAATCATTTGCTTCTGCTAGACTCCTCTCCCTCACCATTCTCATAGAATGGAAAAAATAATCTCTTATCAAAAATTATATGGCTCTGGAGTTGCTCTTATTATAACATTATCATAAACAGACCTTCCTCAATACAGCCAGTTATTTTCTGTATTTCTTAAGGTTCTTTGCTTAACAAGACTTGTGGTGTGCAAAGAGAATAAAATTCCAAATAAGATTATATGTACTTGTTGACATAGTCAGTTTGTGAAGGTAGCGATGAGGAAGATTTTTTTTATAAAAGAGGAAATTAACGCAGAAAAATCTAATAATGTATTTAAAAGTGGATTATTATTGAGAAAGAAAATTTTATGAGCCAAATCAATCTGTCTTTTACAAGAAGCAAAAGCATGCACAACACACAGTTAAAAAAAGAAATAGAAAATTAAGTGGATGGTACTGAAAATAAAGACATTCACCACCTGTAACTGAAGGAATAAATGACAAAGTATTTAAAATAAAGGCATATTAAGACAGAAGGGACTGTTACTGCTCTCTTAACAGATGGAAGTCTATTTCCACACAGACAATTGTTCTTATAGGCAACTTCAATCACCCCAGACTGTGGTGGAAGGAAAGCATGGCACAGTGGGTCAGGGTAGAAGGGACCACAGGGGGTCAATCTGGTCCCAGCTCCTTGCTCAAGCAGGGTCATCCCAGGGCACATGGCACAGGATTGTGCCCATATGGTTCTTGAATACCTCCAGTGAGGGAGGCTCCACACCTCTGTGGGCAACCTGTTCCAGTGCTGGGTATACTCGCGCAGTAAAGAAGTTCTTCATATTCAGGTGGAAGTTCTGTGCAAGTTGAAGGCAAGTGACAAATGACTTCAGGTCCTGGACTTCAGGTCATATTGGCTTATTCAGAGAAGTGGTAGGTAAGACCCCACAGGAGTCACCTTTGACAGTTCAGGAAAGCTAACAAGTCATTCAGTACAGCCTCCTAATCAAATGCACTGACTGTCCATCCCAAAACCCAGGAAGACAAGCAGGAGAGCAGCCCAGTTACATAAGGAATATAGGACTGAACTCCAGTGCCAAAAGGTTGAAGGAGAAAAGGGAAAGAAGGTGTCAGCAGGGATGGGCTGCAAACATTTCCCTGACACATAAGCTTGGTTTTAGGAAAATCAAATATTCACTAGCTACAAGGTTAGTTATTTCCAAATATGAACATAGAAATAACATCTGATTTTCAGGACAGAAAGAGCTGGCTAAAATGCTTTAATGCTTATGGGTTTATAGTTACATGAGTAACTCCTGTAGCACATTAAAAAGTTAAGAAAGCTGGCACTGTGCTGAAGTTTTAAAAGATAAATGAAATAACACACTCATAGGCTTTGTAAGCTACTTTTAAACATGGACAAACTGACAAAGCAGGTCTGGCCAACAACAAACAACAAGAAAAATAACACAGACCAAATCCAGAGAATAATACAATCTATAATCATGCTATAGCAAATGTACTTTGTGCATGTGGTATCCATAGTCTATTTAGAATCTTCTCTTAAACATCAAATATCAGTGGTATTTTTTAAGCATTTGACTACCTTAACCATACAAGTAACTACTTTCAAATTAATTAATCACTTAATATACAATGAGGACTTTTCTGTAGTCTTTAACTGAGGACTAAATATTCCAATGGTTCTAGAGGTTTCACGTTTCACTATAATGAAATTAACTAGCTTATGAGGGTTTTTTTAAAATAACTGCTATGAAAGTTTTAAGCATCAGTTTAAATAATGTAGCCATTTAGTTTACCTAAGATTTCTGTTTTTATACAGAACTAGTGAAGTAATACTAATCAGGAGAATTACTGCCATAATCCATCACTCCCTGGAATTATAATATAAATACATTGTGCAATACTTACTTTTAACATGTCTTTGACTGCAGTCCTGCCTTCCTTTCCAAGGAAAAGATTATAGGGGTAAAGCCGGTCAATAACATGCTGGACTGACATCATAGGAAAAGAATCCTAATTCAAATTAAAAAATAAAAATTTTTAACATTATTTAAAATTATTGGCTCATTCTGTCACCAGCCATTAACCCAAAATCCCACACAGCTTTGAACTTAAAATAAGATTGTAAGGGCAATATACAAAGGACCACTGCAAGTAGTATTTGACTAGGTGTTGAAACAGGCACTTCTCAGGTGTAATTCACTATAATGCAAATGTCCAAAGTAGGTTAGAAGAACTATGTCCTAAAAATTATTTTCTTTCTTGTGCATAAATGGAAGCTACAGTGATTGGCTCAGATACCTAAAGACAAATATGGTAAAGAGAGAAGAATCCCACCATAGGTAAATGAGTTTTATAGTACTACTAAAAAAGAAACCATATGACAAGAAATCTGTATTTCAATAATGATCTACACATTCATTGCAATTTATAGTATTTAATTTTGATTCTGTTATATTATGCCAATTCTGCCTAAATAATTTCATAGAAATTTCTGAACAGTTCAATTAAAACTGTTTTGTTTTGAAAAGAACAACTAAGTATGCTTGCACCTCCTATAGAAAGAAAAAACAAACTTTTTTTTACTATCTCCTTGTTAGACTTAAGTACTAATTCTTTTGTCAATTGCTGCCTGAACTAGACAAACATTTGACTATTTTGCTGCAGTAATAAAGAAAGAGAAATGCATTTATGACTACTGAAGACACTATACATAAAGCCTTTCCTGGAAGAAAAAAGGCATTTCAAACTCCCTAAGGTAATTGATTAAGTATTGCTTCTTTGCTTCAAAAACGACTTGCAAATTTTTAAGGGCTGCTTGTGTGTAACACTAGTGGAAAACAATCATTTGATTGGCACTATTTTTTAAAGCTTTCATCAAAGCAAATAAAACAATTAAAAAAAATTAACTGATTTTCAGTTACACATTTGGATTTACATAAGCACACAACTGAAAGAAGAGTTCCTTGGAAATGAAGCCAGGAGACACATACTTTATGAAATGCGTAATTCAATTTATAAGCAGTAACACTATTTATAATGTTCCACATAAAAAAATTCAGTAAAAATAAACCATTTATTGCACTATAGTAAATGTACAGCTTCAAGGATCAGGGAGCCCTTTATTGCATTTTAAAAGCCCTCCATCTATATATAAAGACATACCATGTAATTTTTCCACATTATCTCAAATTAATAATAATTACAATATAATGAAGAAAAATAAGCCTCTTCAGAACAGGACCTTATGAAAAAATTCTCCCTTTCATCAGGCAGCAATTTTCAAGCCAAGAAATTATGTTTTGGGACTGTGTGAATCTGTGACAGAAGATAAGAAACTACTCATCACAATGCACTCTGTTCACACTTTTAAACAGTTAGACCAACTAAACTAGAAGCAGAATATGGCACTGACCCCAGCATACAAAGGAAAAATGATGTAGCTTGAAATCACTGAGCACAGCTTAGAAATCCAAGTGATTAAAACTAATTCTAAAAGAAACAGTTTCCATCTACCTAAAAAAGACACTGTCATACAATGGTAACACTTCACATTCTCTAAAGCAAAATAAAATGCTTCCTTCGCTCCATAGTTTAGATAATAGCTTAGGGCTCATTTTCTTTCTGTTACTCTGAAAGCCATCTGGCATTCATTTAAAAATAATTTTTCACTTTGTGGCTCAAAGAATAAAAAGTTGTAATTTATTTTAAAATCCAACAATATTTTTTTCCTAAAGCCCTCCAAATACTACCTCATTTCACTGAACTTGAATTTTCATCACTTCTTAGTATCTAATGCAGGACCCCTAATTCAGGAAACTAACTCTGAGGGGTAACACAAGTAATTGATACATTTTAATGTACACAATCCAATAAAATATGTGGGAAGTGATTTGCTGCTGAGCAATACCATAGGTAATATGACTGCACATGAGACAACAGAGAACTATCCCGTGTTCCTTCTACAGACACCTGCACCTTGGAGAGAGAGTTTGAGAAACTCTCCTGGTATTTTACCCTCCTGGGTTGACCATATCTTCCTGCATGCAAAAGGGCACCAACCCCTGTCTCTATATGGATCTCATGTCCCTGACTTCCTTCAAGAAGCACCTTCCATTTTGTCTTTGATTTTTTACCATGTAATTATAAAGTCCAAGAGACAAAGGACTATCCAGGAAACTGACACAGCTTTAGTCCTGACCTGTCACTGTGAACTCTGCAGATGTCCAATTCCTATTTCTCTCTGGACTGAGGTCTCAGGAAGCACTGCATCTTCAAGTGTGCACAGCCTGCATCTTCATGTAATCCTCCATTTTAGTTCATTCTAAATACACCAGTCAGCCCAAAGACCTAATGTAGGCTTCCTCTCATACAATTTAACTGTTTCCTATACCCACATTTGGTTTGGGTCCTTTAAGGTGTCAGTGGAGAGTAATAGGTGTCTTTGTAATGCAATCAATCTGATTTACATGGGTAATATTAAATCCAAAGCACTTTTAGGTTGTGGTTTGTCTTCTCTCACTACCTCAGTGCCATCAGATAAACTGTGCATGACCCAAAGTCAGGTAAGGTGTTTTATCAGAGTGGGAAAAAATAATAAATGAAGCACTAAGATACATTTAATAACAACACAAATGTTATGTCATACCATACTTTGTCCTTCAGTATTATGCTATATGCTTAGTTGAAGTATTATCCAGAAACATCTGACTGAGACTTTTCTCCCTCAAACTATTCTGAGTTTTTTGAGCTGTTTTTTTTTTTTTAAATATTCATGTTAATCTTCTTCTAACAACATGAATAAACTGGATCTGAGGCATTTTAAATCCATACAGTTTCACAGCACGTGTATGCACATACCAAAATCTGAACTGCAGCTGATAAGCTGTCTAAAGGAAAATCTGGAAGTCCCAGTGTAGAAGATTCTTGTGAGCAGAGAGTTGTAGCAAAAGACAGGAGCTGAGAAATTCTGCATAGGAAAAAGTAATTACAGAGTTTTATACATGCTATCTATATTTAAAACACTAAAGCATAAAAAGTTAAATACAGTAAAAGATGCTGAAACTACTTCTGAGTGCACACAACTAAGGTGTGACCGAAGTTCTAAAGCACTAAGGATTCATTCTATGAAGGCTGCATACAGCAGCATATACCCACACTTATTAAAAATTTCTTCATTTCTGGTCTCTATGCAGTGGTAGAGACATAAAAATAGCATGGAATCCTGAAAGGACCTAGCTTCTTCATTCATTCAATTTATTTTTTTTTAATTATGAAAAATTACCTCTCTGTGGAAACGTTTGATCCAATTGAATATAATAGCTGAAGATGGTCCTGGAAATAGAACATAAAATCATAGAGTAAATTAATTTTGGCCTCATACTGTGGGTCACAGGTCATGATATGAAGCATTTTCTATCTTCCTCTCTAATTTACACATGAGGATTCTACTCACTCCTTGACACAGAATTAATTTTATTTAAGAATAAAAAAAGGATCAAATTCTTTCTTTCAGGGCTGTGTTACAGAAGTTACTTTTCAGCTGCAGCATTCCATGACAACTCTTAAGACTGCATGTCAGGAATTTATTATGCAATATGAAAATACAAAAAAACGCATTTTAAGATAAATGTATTACCCAAGAATTCTTTTCAGAGGGGAGGTAAGTAAACCATAACATCAGAATATTCTCTCTACTCAACACAACTGATCCAGTCTCTATATGACACTCACCTTGAAGGGCAGATGATAAACATCTCTAGCTTGAAATCGAGAGCGGAGGGGTGGATCCAAAGGGTTACCAGAGTATTTAGGTACCGGCAGGCCCAAGGCTATCACTCGAAAATCTTCGCTAACCCGAACAATCTTCCATGCATCTAACTCTGATTTTGTATGCTCCTAAATTAATTAAAACAAAACAACATGAAGAAAAACTCCCACATTGCAGCAGTAAAAGTTTATGATGATTAAGCTCCAGCTCAACTAAAAGCCCCGGTCCTTCAGCCTAAACGTGGTAATGTTCTCAAATGTTCTCATCTTTTATGCAGAGTGCCTAGAAAGACTTGAACTGGTCAAATCTATGGATGATAAAACCAAGTTTTTCCAAAATGAACATAGAAAAAAATGCTTAATTAGGTATAGCTATAGATCTGTAGCATTCTGACCAAAACCCTAGAGATGATGGTGCCTGCTGTGATGTTACATGACATCTTGTGAAAATGTACAAATATAATACTCTTTTTACAAAGAGCAGAAAATAAAATGACCACAAAACATATTTATTCTAAAACATTAGAAGTGTGTTACAATGAACACTTTTTTCTCTTCTTTTTTCCTTCTCTTTTAAGTGTAAAGGTAACTGAAATTTCCATTTTAAAAGATTCACTCACAAATTACACTTTATTATATGAAATAATACAGAACTAGTGTCCTTCATGAGGACATTAACTGTTGTATTATGTCAAGAAAAGGATTCTTTGCATACAAAAATGAACTCTATCTGTCCACATCGCAGTTAAATCCTCCCTGAAACTATACAAGAATACATTTCCTTCAGACCTAAATGCACAGTAATTATTCACACAGAAGTGAAATTGAACATTAGTTTATATAATGCAATAGTCTCCAAACAACAAAACAACAATATTAGATTTAGTATTGTAGCAAGAGATTTATTTAATTCATATATTATTATCAGTGTGCCTGAGGCACTCGTTTTGAAACATTTAATCATTAGAAAAGTGTTTAAAAGGAAGAGAGATGTTTTACAACCAAATCTAAGTTTGAATTCTTTTTTTGTTCTTTAAATGCAATTACATTTTAAAAGCTTATTTTTGAAATATAATAATAATGCTTCCAGTAACTGCATCTACTAATTAAATATTATAAAAAATTTTTTGAAAAGGCATGGATCAGAGGAATTTTAACCACAGAGGAAAGGCATAAGAAATAATGGTATATTTTCAGAAATTCACTATGGTACTTCAGCACAGCTAGCAACTTCATACAATTGAGATCAGTGACTAAAGGCTTATTGCAAATTTCCATGCTGTGCCATATGGGTTTGAATCATACACCTAAACCACAGGTGTGACAGATAGAAACATGAGAAAGCAGGTGTCCAAGCAGGTGTCAGGTACGTGACAGGCAGGTGACTGGAAACTACAGTACATGGAACTAAGATGCAAAGTACTTCTGAAACTGACAAAAAAATGCCTGAAGAGTATCCACCCAAGCAGTGGGACTTGAAGCCCAAAGAAATGAAAATGGTTTAAGCAGTAATGACAACAGACACTAAAATCCCATTTCTTACCAAAGCAAAAGCCTCTAACCATTTTCTATAGTTTAGATTGCTATTTACGTACACTTTTGTAAATTAAAGCAAAACAGCACCAATTTAGTGACTGAATATAGAGATACTCATCTTGACCTCATTCTTTTGGTATCCTAATATTTTAAAAGCTTAGCAACAAGGCTATTGCCATGCTGAAGCATTATCTGAACTTCATGGCAACAATTTCAACTTAAATATCTTTTCACAAGTACATTATAGTTACACATATACATCTCACGTTATGGCTTTCACATTTTTAGAAACATACAAGCTTTATACAAGGTTAACATGAACTATTCTTCTTCATATGTAGAAAACATAGATATGAAAAAAATCATAGAAACCTTGGTGAGATTTCCCACATTGACTCCTAAGTACTCTCTCCTTCACAATAATATTCCAGCACTATCAAGAAAAGGAGGGGGGGAAAAAAAAAAGAAAAATCCAAATAGCATTTCCATACCTGCAAAAGTTTGTCATAACGATCTGCAGACATGAGAAAACGACCATCTTCAAGCTGCATTTCCCTGTTCTCCAGCAAATTGTTTAACACTGGCAGGACATTCCGCTCAGCCTTCTCCAAGCCTTCCAGAACAAGGATTCTGCCTTCGGTGGCTGCACGAACTGCACACTTCAAAAAAAAATAAAGCCCCACAACATTTTAATAGAAACAAACTTTACATATTTAATTAAAACCCATTGAAGAAGAACCTTTAAGTTCTTCTAAGAATTTTCCCAAAACAACATTTATTTCTGTAGGAATCAACATGACTCACATCAGTAGCCATCAGGAAGGGTGACAGCTGATGACCTTAACAGTGCTATGCATTCATGAGCTCGAGTTTTACTGCCTAATTATTATGGGGACTGACAGAAATAAGCTCCAGTATTTTGTACAGAGTAAGATATAAAACCTTGCAGAATTTTAGGCTAAACATAATATATATAAATATATGTGGCATCCTTTCTTTTTGATGTCACATATTCTGGATTTAACGCCACCAAACAATTCTGGGATAGCATTTTTAACAGAAAACATACAATCAAGGGGGGTTTACCTGTTTACAATTATATTAAGACATTTAGAAAAATGCCCAGTATTCCTTTAGATTTTTCTGAATATGCACGAGCATAATTCATCCTCAGTACATCTCTTTAGTTTGATTAGACTGTAAGTCTGTTGAAACTAAACATGGATGATGAAAGCAAAATAGTGCTACATATAATCAGATTTTTAAGAGTGATAAAATGAAAAGGATTTAAAATTATATTCCCTGACTGCATGTGGTCTTCTACAAAACCAGAATAAAAATGCAGCCATTAACTTCATAATCCTTTGGAGACTAAGGGTCATAAAATGATTTCTTTTCTACTTTATTGGTTATTTATATATGGCTGCTTCTTAACATGGAGCCAAAATGTAACACTAACCTCTGGTGCTGATGGTTTTGAGTACCTTTGTTACAATGACATTAACTCAAGTACATTAAGTACACTTGATATCTAATATTCGTAATTACTGCCCAGCAAAAGACTCTGAAATACAATGTGTTCTTGTCTTCTTCCAATTTGCAGAAGTTTAAGCTGATAATAATGTAGCAGGTTTGGGTACAGGTAACATTTAGAGGCACCAGTCTTTCTTTGCATTCCTATCACATTTAAACACGATTTTAGACACAAGCACAGTTGCAAAGGGAGAACAAATGAAACCTTTTCCCAGCATGTCTCCTATAAACTCCTACAGAAGAACCTGTCATATAATGCTAGATGGAAATCTCTGATGAATACCATAGATGCCAAAAAACAGGTCAGAGAGAAAGAAGGAAGATATGAGAAAAAATAATGAAGAAACACCAGAATACAAAAATAACCCACCAAAAAATTACATACGAAAGCAGATGTATAAAAGACAAATGCATAAAAATAAAGCAGAAACAAAGATGAGTTCAGCCCAACAAATTAATTGCTGCACGGGATTAAAGCACACACCTGACTCAGACACCCATCTGAGGAGACACAGAAGACTTGCCCTGATTTTAGAGAGGGGTCACAGCTCAAAGCCACATGTGCATGGCTAGGGTGCTGTTCTGTACCACACAGGTCATCACAGAGCATGGCTTCAGGAGAAGCAAAGGTGAGTACACACCACGAGTGGGACACTGTCTCCTCTCTCTCTGTCTGGGAGAGGTTGTCAGGACCAGCCATGTGGACCCTGCCCTCCCTCGCACCCGCCCATCCCTTCCCATCCCTCAGGAGAGTGTGGCTGTGGGTGATGAATGCAGCTGAGCCCAGTGGAGCCTGGCAAAGTGGTCTGGAAGTGGAGCTGGCACAGAGTCAAACCTCAGCAGAGCGAGCACGGCACGGTGCCAGTGCAGGAAGGGACCATGGGGAATGAAGCTGCAGCAAAATCAGGATGAAAGGAGCTGAGCCCAAACCAAGCCCCAGAGGCAGGGATTGGTCAAAAGCAGCGGTGCCACATGGAACAGTCCCAGAGGAGCTGTCCAGAAATTGGTGGCACTGTGCAATGTGACCTGGGGTTGTTTTCACAGGGTTGTCCATCACTGTTTTTCATTGTCTCGGAGCTAAGGATGGGGAGCACCGACTGTTGGGAGCACCTGCCCTCTTGTCCTTGTCTGAGGAAGCTAAAACTAAGCTGAGGTGGTGAACACCTTTTGTGTGCAAAACACCTTTTTTGTATACCTTTGTGGTTAATATTGCTGCTTTTATTGTGCATTTCTTCTTCCACTGCTGTTTGCTTTCAGTAAATTGTTATCTCAACCTATATCTCAGACTTTGTTCCTCTTTCACCAGAGGGGGAAGGGGAGAGACTTATTTGCAGTTTAATTTCTGGCTGGTGTTAAATCCCCACAATACTAAACTATAAAACTAATTAAGATGCTCCTGTACAATTTAGAAGCATAACTAACAACTGGAAAATCAGCCATGGAGTAAACTTTTTACATTACTATTAAGATGGAAACAATTCCTAATTACTAATGTATCTAATCTGGACTCAGGCAAACATTACTGAGAAAAGGCACTTGTAAATCCTGGTACAAATCTCCAGATCAAGTTCCCTTCTTACAAAGACAACATTTTTATATCTAGCCTCATAATCAGTACCAGAGGAACCTGGAATAAGCCATTAAACAACAACTAAACCTCAGATTATTTCTCTTCCACTGAACCACTAATTCTTTTTAAAAAAGCATTGAATTTTTTCTTCATTCTGAACATCATACACTACCTAACGGGCAACATAAAACACCTCATTCCATAAAATGTGTACAGAGAACAAATTTTCTACTAACATTCTTCCCTATGAATGTCACTGGTCATGTCAAAAATCTGCTCCAACCTGCTTGAATAGAAAACCTGAGTCTCCAGCAGACAGTCCAATACCTGGCATGAACAAAATGCTATTTTGTCTAAATGCAGCTTGGCGACACAGCCAGAATATGCTTTAACAAACAATTTATTTGCCAAGTTGGTTGGATTCTGCACATTATAAGTCTATGAAGACTTTATGACTGATTTTTACTAGTCAGAGGAAAATACACATTTTGTTCATATGGTTTCAAAATATTTTGAGTATCCATAGAATCTTGTTGACTCATGTTGAGACACGCACACTATGGATGTGCTAAAGTAAAAGGCTTCCAGCACTAACAGAAACTCACTTGAACTGGTATATGAAGAAAACCTGCTGTAGGGGTAGCAAACATTAGGAAGCATGTAACAACCATTAACTTTGAGAAAGAGGATGCTCTCCATTAGCAATGCAACCTTGAGAAGCAGCTTACTACATACACTGTGCTGACTGCTGATTGTCAGCTTACAGGATCAAAATTTAAGGAGTACAGAGCTTGGAAACTGTTTGAAGTTTTTATTCAAAATTCTCTTTCTCAGGAAAATAAAATTTCAAATTATCTTTGCCTACCTATATGTACCTTTTACAATCAGATTTGGGAAAGGTTGAATGCACAACCATAGCTGTTTATTTCTTAATCAATGACACCCCAGATCAATGATATCACCATCATCCCCAGAGAACTAATTTACTCTGACGTGCTTTCTTCCAGACTGTGCTCCTCATTTATCTTCAAAGCATATCTGAATACAAAAATTGTTCTCTAAAATACAATGAAGTAAATGCACACATCATCTACCTCTAAAGTTCTTGTTAAGCAGCATAAAGCCTGCTCTTAAGACCAGAAGAGCTGAAATATCTCTTGCTGAATTACGTTATTTCTGCATTCTGGTTAGTAATGAGTAGTAAGTTTTTCCAATAAGATAGTCATACTACAAGGCATCCTCTGAAAACATCAGTTTTATCTGTGTATTGCTGGATTGGTATGGAAGCTAAAATGCATTTAAAAAATCAGAGAAAGGAAAATAAGTTTGCAATCTGTTGCTGAAAATAATTTTTTAAAAATGCTTCTAAGAAACAAATCTTCGTAATTCTATAATGAGAACCCAGAGAGAATTGCATTGATCCCCTCTCTCATTAGTTTTGTTCACTCTAAATGTCTAACATAAAGCACAAATTTGATTTGGGGGGGGAGGGGGGCTATATCATGTAACCTTGTTGCTAAATCTGAGATTAAACATATTAATTCTTGTTAAAAGGCCAAGAAGGATGTTAAATGTTTACTTTCAGATTTATTGTCACTGCAGCAAGGGGACTATTTTGCTCATCAGAGGACAGATGCTGCTGCCTCCCACCTGTGCTCCCAGAGCTCTGGAAGGATGGTAACCTGGATACCTGCTCCAGGGAATACCTGCAGCTACGACAGGCTGGGAGCAGAAACACTTGACACAGCACTGCTCTCATCGTGGTGGCTTTATGCAACAAATACATTGCGCAGAACGCTTATGATGTTTTCACACTGCACTTACAAAAACACAAATTTTGTCTTCAAAGGCAAAAACACCTTAGGAACAAGACCATCCTAGGCAGCCTTTCACTGACTTTCCTGTAACTGAACTATGGTGAGCGGTGCAAAATACGACAAATGCAGGAAGCTGTAAACTCTAATTTTGACATAAATCACAGTGTATAAGCATATGGATGAAGTTATATAGTGTCAGAACAGGAAGAAGTACAGAAAAAAGCTCACCACAAATGCACACACTGAAATGCAAAAACATTGGAGAAAGGAAGACATTTCTATAAAGCTTACCAAAATAGTTTGTAAAGCCACAAGAATTTTAACAGTATAGTTTTCACATACCAGAACTGAAATGGTAGTTCTTTTCTCTCAGGAAAATGCTTATTGCACGCCAGAAAAATCTGGTTGCCCTGAAATCCATGAGGAAGGTTCTTGGGGAGCTCCAAAGGATTTTTTTCAAATCTGTGCATCATTCAGAATATGATGGACAGGCTACATTTTAGAACTGTTCTATAATTAAAAGATGCTAGAAACTCCTCAACAGTAATCAATAACTGTGTCTTTTCCAGAAACTACCTCAAGGTACATTTTGGGGTTTTTTTAGATGATGACTTGTCCCTGCTCTGAAGACTGGATCCCTATAATGACATCTCAAGCACAGCAACCCTAAGAACATAGAAAATCAACAGTAGAAGCAACTCAGTGAACATGACAACTAATGAGGTAAGAATTCTCTGCATCTGCAGCCTACGTTTCAGATGTCCCTTCCAATGCAATATCTTGTTCCCACCACCCGCACAATATCCCACACAAACGCATCCACCCCATTATTTCCACTCATTTCTGCATCTCATAAACATCACAACAATGTAATGTCCAGATATCACTTATGGTGAAAAGGGATGCTGGACAACCATCTGGTAAAGGCAACAGAAAATTTTGGCTGGTTTTGAGCTGACATGATGCTGACTGGCTGTAGCAGGCTGACAAAACTTGAACTATTAAATACATGGTACAATCTATCTTCCAGAGATGGAAGGTTTGAATTCCTGTAACCTACCATGGTAACAAATATCACAAAACTCAGAGGAAATTGGTATCTTCTAAATTCATTTCCATGGGTCAAATACAATTAATCAAACCCTTAAAATATAAATTGTTAAAGCTACGCAACAAGTAAAAGACACCAGGAAAAGAATTAACAGAGATGCAGAATGGAATACAATAGGAGATTTTACTGTCTCCTTCTGGGGAAACTACTTTATTAGACTTTCAAGATACGTGTAAAAGACATTTGTAATGGTATGTCTCTACCAAAGACTAAATTTCAAGGCATCTGTTCAGCTTTTAAGCCTCTTAATTCCCTAGCTATTGTTTTCCCTCATGAGTTGAGCAAACTAGAAACCTGTTGAGCCTCACTAAAATAGATGACTACTTACTGAAATGAAGCAACAGAAGCCTACAATCACAAATTTGCTCTGTTCTTACAGATAGGTGTCACATCTGCCAACTCCCAGTCACCTAGGACTTCCACAGTCAACCAGGACTGCTGATAAATGATTGAATATGAGAACAGGCTTCCTCCAAAATAAAAGTATCAGCAAAAACTGTGTAGAAAGATAAAGGCCTACTAAAGCCACATTCAGCCACTTTAAAAGCTGATGTCACCTTTTAATAAAAACTTGTTCTCTTTTTCCTTAAATATTTTTAAATCTTGTGCTAGTTAAAATAAAGCATATTTAATAAAGAAGTTATGAATTCCAAGATGAGATGACAAACAGGCCTACCACTCATCAAAAATGGGTATTCTATCTTTTGTTACAAAATTTTGCACTTCACAGATGATGATAAGCTACAGTTTTGCATTTTTCAACTGAGGCCACAAATATACTGAGTTACACATATTCCAAATGTGATGTTCATGTTTAATGGAAGTCAATGTAATAGTAACTAATATGATTAGTCAAATTAAAAAGGTAACTTAAGAACTAACTCAACTTTTTTCTCCCTCTGTAATGGAGCAGGGGGCTACATCTTCACTATTCAGCCTATCTCCCCACTGAGTTAATCAAGTGTTTTCTGGATAGGTTTTAAAGCTATTTTTCTCCTGTGAATTTAGCAAAATTACAGAGCAGATACTGTTATCCACTCCTTTTTTTATTCAAAAGCCCACAAAAGACAGAGAAACTGCAGTATACCAGAGTACTGTCAGCCAGGCTAGCTAGTATCCAAGGAGGCAATCCAACTGTCTGCAGTAGTTAGTGTTTCAGTGAGGATGAATGGCCTGAACTGGTGAGCATCTATTTCATGATGCAATACCATGGCACAGAATGAAAAGCAGCTAAAAAAATAAACTCCTGAATTTATTGGAGTTTCAAATCAGAAAACTTGGCTAGAAAAGTTTATCCTAGGAAGTGAATCAACATATGATGAGAGCATAAATATGTAAATGTGACAAGAACTGGAACAGTCCTTCATTTCAGTCATTGATTTTTACTTTCCCAGTCACTGATTTCGCCTTCCTCCACACAATTTTTTTCCTATTTTTGAAGTACCACATGTCAAACGGATCTGTTTTACTTCCATTACCCTAACACAACAGCCAGGTGCTTTTGCAACAGCGCCTGCTAACCATATTTACAAGAAATTATGTCCCTACCTTGGCAGGGTCCAGCTACTTCAGCTGCTTTACACCAAGTATCTTTGCACAACAGCACATTTACATCAGATACATGAAACATTTTGCCTCTTGGCCAGAAACCAGGCCCAGCAGACAGCAAACAGAGGTTCTTAACAGATTTATTATTATAAATACCTACAAAGAATAAACCTAGGGAAGGTTTATCTCTGAACAGGAATAAGGGAGAAGGGCAATTTAAATTTTTCTTCCTGATGAGTAGCAAAATAAAAAGAGAATTAAATACTTGACAGATATCTAAAAATTATGAAGTTAGTTATCACTTTTAAATCACTTTGACTCAGAGCACCATCCATCAAGTCCATATTGTCTATGGATATTATGGTCTTACATATTATGAAGTATGGCTCCTTTCACCATAGTAGGAAATAACAGCTGAAATGGAAGTGGAATATACACATAACAGACACAAACACAAGCAAAAAAAATCTCACAAGTTTTATAAGGAATTATAAATACATGATTCTAATATTCCTCACATTACATCACAGGCATTCATCTATATGCCCTCAAAACATATGTACCTCAAAACAAACCCAATTAGTCTGAGCTGCTAGCCTAAAAAAATTCAGTTAAATCCTGACATTTTCAGAAGCATGAATGAAGTATTGCAAATGATTAAACCAAAATTGCTTCTACGAGTTAAGAGGCTGCCATAACATGGTAGCTTCTTAACATGGATTTTTCTTTTAGATAAAGGATACATTATGTCAACATCAACAAAGAGTAAATTCATCCAAATGCTGTTCATGTCTACCTAATATTTCTCTCTTTGTCTCCAGTGTTGGAGAAAAGAATAAAATGAACAGGAATATTCACACTTTTGGAGTGCATTGCTTTCTCTTCTTTCTACAGACTTCACTATCTCACTTCTTGTTCTAGGTACACAGTCAGTAATAGTCAGTCCATGAAGTTATACTTTGGGACAATGTGGCTGTGGCTAACTTAGCAGCATATCAAAAACCCACTGTCACCTCCAAGGCAGTAAGTTGATAAATCACAGAATCACACAATTTCCATTCAGTGGTTAATTTTTTTAAAAAGCTGAATCCTTCTTGCACCACTCCTTAGGAAGATAAAGAAAGCTTTTTATCTGTATACACAAACATATATACATGTATACACATACACTCTCAAATATTATAATCTCCATCCAATATGAATATAATTTCATTCAATTAATCTCATGTCTTATTTTATTCCCTTTCTAATCTGCTTTTATTACAAGAAGCCAAACTCAAGTCTGGCTAGTGCTACTCCAGGGGATTTCATGTTATGTTCATTTTACAGACAGGATTGTTTAAGCTGTCATTTCTTTCACTCTGGGTGGTTTAATTGTTTACTACATGAAGTGTTTCAAGCCATGTCAGAAGATTATTCTTCTGGTATCTTGGCAATCAATTTTGCATTTTACCATTGTATAACTTAAGATGCTGGTGCAGTTAGGGAGGTAAAAGTATTGTATTAAAATTAGTATGTTCACATAGTTCAAAGATATTGCAAAACAGAGTCTAATTTTGTACAGACAGAAATGACAGTGATGTACATATATATCCACTCAGTGGATGCAGCTTAATCAGCAAATCTTCAAAAACATGACATCATATTTTCAATTTTTCAGCATATAACTGTATGCCATCTTTCTAATTATTCCAGTCTCAGTTAATTTGATTGTCTTGAACAGAAAAGACTGGACACTTAATTAAATGGTTTGTGTTTAGGAAGCTTCCTTCATTTAATGTAAATGCTGGAAGATAAAGGGCAAACAAAAACAGACATTGTGGCCAATGTGGTTTGTGACACAACCCTGGAGCAATACACCTCTCAAGCACTAACAAAGTGGCTTAGCTTCTCTCCCAAATGCACCTGCTACATTAAAATAATGTAGTATTTCCTTAGATGTAATAATTATTAATGTAAGAGGCTGTAGTAATAAGAGTTTAAACCAGGGATGTGACTTGTGTAGCTCTACACAGAAAATAAAAACCAAAACTACAACAGAAAGGGGGGGGGGGGGGGGGGG
>VZRX01008466.1:278991-292305 GCA_013398075.1 Notiomystis cincta
ACCAAAAAATCAATTCTAATTCCCTAATTTTTGAAAATACAATAGGCTATTAGAATCTTCATACTGGTTCAATGAAGTTGACAGCTTAACTGTCAGAGTTATAGAAGCAGAAAACCACTTTGCAAGACAAGCTCTTCTATCAATAAAATTAAAATCTGAAGGTGCCATTTGAATATTTATGTAATATGAAGTAATTCTACCCAATTACTTGATATACAATATAATTAACCCATGCAATAAGTTAGAGAATAAAACCAAGAGGTTATTTAATTAGCTCAGTAACAGCAATAATGACATTTTTGAGGCTTTTACCAGTGAATTAACAGCTGAAAGCCAAAATTAATGGCCCAAAGAAAAGACAAGAAAACAGACTTTTCTGCTGTCAGTACAAGAATTAGAACAAATAATTCACCATTACCTCACCATAAGTTCTTTATGTTACATTATTTTAATTGGCAGTGAATTTGACAGTTCAATGTTTACTTTTATTTTAATGATCTATTTCTGAGGTAAATAAACCCTTTTTTTCCCCTCCTTCATCAGACTTCTCTTCTAACTACCTAACTCCAACTCTCCCACTTGATTCACTCTAGAACTAAGAAATGCTGATATGCAGGAATATTTGATATGATAGCCCTTCACTATATATATCAATATGGAATTTCAACAGCTGCTTCCAAATCACTCCTTCTCAAATATATTTTATATAAGCAATTGCAATCATATTCCATAACTGCATATTAAAATATAGCAGATGCTTTGAAACCTCTGAGATAATAATTTATAGCATTTAATCTGTCACTATTAAATGTGGAGCTATAAACAACTACATCTTAACAATTACTCAGAGACAACTTTGCAAACCCTTCTGCGTTGGCAAACCTGATGATCCACTAAATTCAAGTTCCTTCTGGTCCCAAGATGCCAGGTTTTGTTACAGTATATCATTATTCAAAGTGCAAAATAACTACATTGCTATATTATGACCTGCTTACAAAGAACCTCATATATCTTAAACAATAGATAAGTTTTATTGAACCCAAAGAATTCAGACCCAGGATGTTTTGGAAACCAGACTTTCAGATGTGCTGTCTTCTCTTGGGTGACATGAAGAGCAAGCATGAGATTCTACAGGAAAGGAAATGGTACAAAAATCTGAAAAGCAGAGTCTACTATCTTCAGTCCTTCACATGAATTCACCTTCTCTTTGTCTCAGCTGTGCCACTGGAGCAATCCAAGCTCTTCAAGGAATATGTTGTTAAGGCTTCCTACTGATACCTTTCTCAGTTAACGGTTTGTAGTTTAAAGAAGTGTAGTGCCTGGCTTCTATAATGCTCTGAGTTAGTACAGCATCTGCAAACTTCAAAATCATTAAATGAACTCATTGAAATTCAGGAACCAGTGTAATCTGTCAAACTTTATAGCTCAGTAATAGAATGGAATAATTAGATCTATGATGGTTCTAAATACAGTTATGTACCAGATTTTATGTATCTTTAACAAAAATGCAGGATGAGAAAACTTCAGCTGGAACGTCACTATCTGTGAGATTCATCTTCCATGTTTCCAGTATTTTAAAAGAGTTCATCTAAATACCAATTATTTATTTTCTTAAGTTCCATTCAGAGCTTAAACATTGGTTATAAACACGATGAGTAAAACATGAGCTCAGGGAAAACGTAATGATTCCAACTGACTTTAGTACTTTGGTATCTTGCTAAAGGAAAGTCTTGGTCTGAAGTACTGCTGTGCTGGATTCTGGCAAAAACCTTGCAACTGAAAATTTCTAACTCACTGAGGAAGGTGGTCATCTTAGACCTTGACCTTAAGAAGCAAATCTTTCCAGTGTGAACACTCTGGAGTGAGATGACTCAAAATAGATTGTACAAAGTGAAGCTGCCTCATACTTACACTGGGCTCAAAGTCTACAGTCAAATATGGAGGTAACAGATCATCTCAAGCCTTGGTGAGCTTCTCACAGTCCTTGATACAGTGGCTCTTACAAATATTAGTTAATCAATGCTCTTAACACCATGGGTAAATTACCTTGACTATCCTGCAGCAAATGTGAGCATAAGGCTGTCCCTAACAAGAGACAGGCAAGGAGCTGTCCATGAGTTAATCCCACAACCTCCACAAATGCTCTTATCCTCTGGCAAATGAGAAGCCATTTACAGCCCTAATACACAGTACAGCACTTCAAATTATCTCCTATTGTGCAGTCCTTGCATTTCCAGGTAAGCATGAAATAATTTGAAGTCCTAGAAGTAACTAAAATAAAACACATTTAGATTAACTGTTATTTCTTCATTCTAAGGATCTTCCATTGCTCAAAGCCATTTAATATGGCTTCCAGAAAATTTATTTAAAGGTTTCTTGAATGTCTAGAGGCTGAAAAAGAGATCATTGGGAGTTTAAGAAAAACAGAAAGGGAAAATGTTTCTTTAAAAGAGAACAAAGCTTTCCAGTTTTCTCTCACAAAACACTTGTATGATGGTGATATCGTTAACCTCTATAGCATCACCAACTGAAAACTCTTTTAGACAACTCCTTTAAGTTCATACTACATCACAGGAACTCACCCACCTTATATAACTAGAAACCTAACTTCTGTAAAAATTTTAGGTATCTAGGAAAACAGACATTTCACATGAAGTGTGTATTTTACCTGCATAATCAGAAAAAAACATGCCACACTTATGGAGAGAAATCTTACCTAACCCAAGCCACTCTATGGCTTTGCTAAATTAGCTACTGGTCTGGGGCAATAGGCATGGCAAGAGTGTTTAAATTATTATTTTATTCCAGACCAGCAGTGAGGTTTCAAATCCAATCTCCCAATTGTCTCCCTTTACCATGCTTGGGTTTCACAACACAGCAGTCATAAAAACACATGAACTAGACTTATTTACAATTAACCTAGATCAGAAGATTCATTTCAGGAATACATCTAATGTGCTGCAAGTGTTGAGGAAGAGACATAGCAAGGGTACTGCTTATCTAACTTGCACAGAATGGATCTTACTCTTAGCAAAAATGGTCTGTCTAAATCAACCCAGTAGTGCTCTTAAGAGACAGAGTAATCTTAGATTTAGGTAAAGGTAACATTTATGATTATAATGAGATCATTGTGCAAAACACTTTCGACTTGCAGTAGAAACATGTTGATCCACACACTGATTTTTCATCATATAAACCATGACTCCCTTCAAACTGCTTGTGAATAATGACTAGGTGGTGCATGACTGCAACTTGCCTGGTCAAGATAAAAGGCGCTGCCACCTCGGATCTCTCGCCGCTGTTTGAGGTCAGTCTCTGTGGTGTCCCTGGACAGTGAGATATATTCAACCTCCCGCTTCGTCAGCTCCTGTGCACAACAGGCTACAGTTATTGCAAAAATAAGACTATAACCCGAGTATGTGAACTTTAAGAATACGCCTGATGGCACAATTGTACAAAAAAGCTCTAGGCAGCAGCACAGTGATCTGAAATAACTCTGAACAAAATCTAATATCTCTTATTTTTAAAATGTTAACAGTGTGTTCTGCCTCAAAAACAAAATGGTTTGAATTTCTGCTCAATAAACTTTTATTTTCCCCAAACCTATTCTAAAAACATAATAACCAGCTATATACTCTTTCCATTGAACATCTGTAACATCCTGTAGGTTAATCTTCTGGTTCCAGACTCTGAAAAAGAACTGGCATTTACAAATGACAAGTAAAACTCTGAAGTTTTCTGTAGAACTTCAACCCTCACAATTCAGTAACACTTATACTGTGATGCAGCTGTGATTATTACCTGCACATACTCTGCCAGTACACTGATATTATTCTTATCCTCTCTTCCTTGACTGTCATGAGATGCACTCTGCATCTGTAAAACTATAGACTATTTAAAAAAGGAGTAAAAAATGTTTTGCTCATTTTGATTCAATATGAGATATACTTGGAATTTCCTATTTGAAAGGAATAAAAACAATTCTGCCATGGATTTATAACAGATATTTCTGCTACTCCCATATCGGGGTTATCATGCATTCTGTTTAGGAAACAGATTCATAATGAAATACTTTTAGCCCTTATTCCTCAATTAAAGGCGTCATTGATTTAACAGACCTCTCTTAACAGGCAGTTTTCAACTACAGTTGTATGAAAAAAATAAAGCAAATATATCAAACCCAATTAAAACTATTTCCTTTTCACTTTTTCAGTGCCTATTGGGTTACAAAGCCACCAATTCCTTTATGTTGCCAGTAGATATAGTTGCACTTTCTTTTAATTAAAGGGGGAAAAAAGAGTCTTTTTCAAAAATTAGCCCTGTGTAGGAATGCTTTCAGCATTTCTACATATATAAAGATATATTTAAGCAAATAATAGCTTTCAGCAACAGCAAGTAGAGGTTTTCCAAGCTTATATATTTTCATTAAAGGCACCACAGCATATATCAGCTCACATGGAGAGACTTCACATAACGTTTTGGCATGGCACTGAATCATTAAGCTACAGCCTTTCTAATAGATCTCAAGTGCATACAGTCTGTGGCATAAATTACAGGGCACATTCTATATTCTATGCCTGGATAACAGGTGTTTTTTCCAAGTCCTCTTTTTAGGTTATATCAAACTCTTATCATTTATTTTAAGGAATGCATCAAACTCTCAAGTAGCACATCTGGTTTGCTGAATTAAAAAATCTTTTCTCTCCTTTACAATGTTCAAAACCTTGCAGCTTTCTCCTCTATGTTTTTCCTCAAAGAACTAGCCTTTGAATTAGTATCTTTTGATTTTTAAAGGAATCTCTGATCTTTATGACAACTGTTTATACGCCTCCATTTGTGATCCCTCTGCTCAACCAGACTCCAGATACAGCTCATGGCAGACCAAGTCCTACCCACATCACTTTTTGGGGCAGACATCTCCCTCCTCCTGATCATTTAAGGGCACTGACTTTTTAAACGTGAAATTTTGTACACGGTGCTGCCATGGTTCATGCAGATGGCTGTAGGCACGTCCTTCCCACATTCCAAGAGAGGATCATACACGCATCTACTCTTCCTAATCACTCAGAATAACTGTTCCCAAATGTTACTCAGAACACTTCTCTCCCAAATCCTTTCCTTCATTTCTTTTTTTATGTAATGAAGCAAAAACGATTTGTTGTCTGTAGCACTAGGCAGATATCTTAATCTTCTAACATACATAATGCTGAGAACAAACTGTTTCTCCATTTGTGATAGCATATGGTAACACAGTTTTCCAACTCTTTTTTTTTTCCCCCCTGGAATTTAAGTAGAAAAACATGTATTAAAATGTCTGTACTTTCTATTTGTCTGTAACAAAAAATGAACTTTGGGAAGCATGTTTATTGAAAAACTTATGTACTTCCTAAGGAACTGGCTGTAAGATTTTCTAGGATTTTCTACCTTTTACCCTTAGTAGGACTTACACCTTTAGTATAAAAATGACTGACATTAATAACTATGTCTCCAACACATTTAAACCAACATTCTCACCAGATACTGCATGGCAATAGATCGCCGGAGAGGCCCAGGAGGTCCAATAAGAAAGATATCTTGGCCAAGAAGATCTTTCTGCATTATCCATCTTAAATGGTGGACTACAGACTGGGCCAGAGACTCTGTCACTTCAAAACACAAAGATAAGAACACATTATTAAATTCTGTAAAGTGTTAGATACCTGGTGATTCAACGCTTTCTTTGAGCTTATCTAAAAAATTAAAGACACAAAGCTGTACTGCTCTAATCTGGATAGATGAAAAGCACAGAATTCCACACACAGTTTATACTACACCACTCAACTTACATATAAAAGTTTGTACATCTATCTTACCCCATTGCTTTTTTCTCTGCACAACTTCATCCTTCAAAAAAACAACAACCAACATAAACCAGAAAAAAATGTTGTGGATTTGTATTTCACATTAAACTGATCAACATAAAGACTGTTTTTTTACTTTGTGTTGAGTGCACTCCGCAGCATCAGTTAACATAATATAAATACATTATTAATAATTTGTAAAATATTTATCCAGCCTATATCCTAATGCTTCTGTGAATCGTGAAGTTCAAATAAACCCCAAAAAACTCTGATTGCACCAGACTAAGATTAGTGTTCAGGGACAAACTTAATTTGTTACTTTTTTAAAAGACAACTGCATTCTTGTTTATATTTTGACACACAATAAACCACAGAATTAAATTATCAAGGAAATGCAAACTGCCCTATCACTTCATTGATACCAAACTGCTTCTAAAATCTCAGTAAAAAACAAATCAAAACAGATCTATTTACTGCTATTAAGAAATATCATATGCATTAATTTAAAAAGCAATAACCTGATGATAACTAAACTAAAACTTTTACCACATGTATACAAATGTTGGCAGCACTGGAAAGTATCGTATAGAAACAGCGCACTGAAGGAGGAGCATCATTCTCATTGCCATGTATCACCCCAGAAAAGTCCTTCACGTATTCCCCAGCAAAGCCTGGCTCTTCCTCAGCCACAAGCCACAAGTGCAGCAGGAGAAGGCAAACATAGGCAAGTGAGGAGGGAGATTTATGCACACATGTATGTGTATGGCTGCTTTCAGAACAGCCTGACAAGACTGATGAGGAGGTTTGAAGCTGGAGGCTCAAGAGCAGCGGCTGGGCTGCTGAAATTCAGCAAGAAAGGAGCAAGAGGCCATGAAATCTCCAAACTAATACTTGGTTATTTACCTTTTCTCAGTGTGATTACTGGGTGCAACTAGAAGCCAACACTTAAATAAACAAGCCCTGGTGTTACATCTGAAACAGGGGAACCAGTATGTGTAGGGCAGAGTTAAGGACAGCAGACAACAGTGCCACTCAGTTCTGAAGGGGGGTTCAGTTCACTGCTGAATCTTTGCAAACCAGAATTATAATACACTTTTGTAAGACCACAGAAACAGCATTAAATGACTGTATGAGAATCAAGGAAGATTTTTCAAGCATAAAGGAGATTAAGAAAAATTTTAACAAAAACTAACTGAAGGTTTTGGCACTCAAGGACTCCATTTGAAATCATCTACTTCCAGAGAAATTTACAATATCCTTACTACCCATGTGAACAGAAATAGTGTACACATGCAGTTGGAGCAAGCCATGCATTAGGAATATCAGACTAATTGTAAACAAACATTTCAGTTTTGCCTTACTGTCTAGTTTTATTTTCTGAACAACTGTCATTAGTGAGTCCAGGATTAGCTTTCATACTTGGTGTGGTGAGATCGTATGAAGGTAAAATGTTTTCTTCTTCCTCACTGCAGTACTGTATTCCAAAAGCAATGCACATCATACCACACACAGCTGGCCAAGTGCAAATCAGTTCCTCACATGGAGTAACATGTTCTTTTCTACAAGATTTTCAAGGAAATTAGGAAGTTCCTACTGGAAATATTCTTTGGGAAATAAAGGGTAATACATCACACCAGAATAACTCTGCTATTGGACAGGTATGGAAATCTGAAAAGCACCACACAAAGAAAAAGTATTATCTTAAAGGAGTCATTAAAATTTTAGGACAGATCTCACATTCATTATTACTTCTACCTGGATGAAGCCAATGTGCCTCTAGTGTATGTCTACAATAGCTGCTCTCAAAAAAAAAGACAAGTACTTTGCTTACAGTGGAAAAATAAGCTTGAAACCCTTTCATGTCAAAATTCATGTGTTAGAAGCACGGCAAAAGCAGCTTTGACACAGTCTGACTACAAATGCCTCTGGCACAATTCTCATTAATATGTGTAGCTATCTTTTTCATTTTCAGGAAGGTCTCAGGAAAAAACTTGGCTCACACTTCAAAACAGTACCATAAATAGCAACAAGACTTTAGAATTTTCAGCAGCATCTGCAAGAAAATCTATAATGTAAAAGAGAACATGAGTGTAAAGCATTTGAAAAAAATATAAAATCTTAGAATGTGATCCCCATGAAAACCTTAAGGAATTTAAGGGCACTTATATTACCATAATAGTGTTAAACCAGTCCAAATGTACTCTGAAACAGTAATATAAAAATACAACTTAATGCCTGAGAATTTCCTGCTTTTTTTGAAAACAGGTCACAAAAGACAATTCCTTATTGATACATTTCATAGAAAAAGGTTTCCTTGCTTCCCCATTCACATAATTCTCCTCACAAACAGATAACAGTTAGATCAATTATAATCCATGTTTTCAATCACAAAGTAGCACACTGACATCTGCAAACTCATTCAAAGGAAGCCTGTTACAAATGATGCCAACAATTCCAAGCTAGCATTCCCTAAGGTGAACTGTCATGAGAGCATCTTCCACTTGTCAGTTCCTTCAGTTCTAACATGTAATATCTGTACATTGTTCAGATACTAAACCTACTTCACCTTTCCCAGTTGTCTTTTTAAAATCAGAAGAATGTACCATTTTCTTGTCCATGCAGTCTCTGCTGCAGAGTTTCCAAAGCACAGTATGCTTTTCAAAAGCAACCTCAGATGCACATACGCAGTGTCTTGTATATTATTTATATAAATTTAACTACTTGTACTGTGTTCTCTGCATTTCAAGGCTTTTAAGTTTTCTCTAACATGACCTGAAAAAAATCCCTCTCTGTTCAAGAGCTGTATATCAACTTTACCACAAGTATCATATAATAATTTTCCATGACATTTAGAAGACAGGGCAAATTCACTGAGGAAAACATCAGCAAGTATATTACAGCAATTTTTATTAATTATCTGATGAGTCAGAGAGCATCTAATGCAAACTGGGATTGCACAATCTGTTTAGTGGCACTCTGCTGATTTGCAGTAGTTAAATAGGAGACCCTATATTCTTAATCTGCAGGATGGTGCATAGCAAGCCTCTGCAGTGTATTCTCTAAGATACCATCTGGCACATGCAGGAGAGTAGTTGGTGCTACAATTTGCTATTCCTGTGTACCAAGACAGACAGCAAAAGAAATTGCATTCTATTGATTCATAATAAGTGATAAGTATAACAGCACCTAGCAGAATCTGCACAAACCTTCTCTAAAGTGAGCAGCTGAAGCTGAACAGAGAAATCCCCAAACAAGAAAAGTAGAAAATGTTTTAGATAGATTTTGAAGCAAACGCAGCAGCTGCTCTTGTTTGATCCACAAATCAGCTTTTGATAAAGCCAAGACTGAAATGGCTATGCTAGCCTCGGAAATATTCCAGTTCACTCATACTTGAATTCTTGGCACACTCACTGAAGCCATAAGATTCGTTGGAGATACCAGACAGTATCTGCTGGCAAGTCCTTGTGTCCCACCTACAGAAGAAATCCCATAAATGAAGGAGACATGTAACTCCTCCACCCATTCAGACAGTTAGGTGAACTGATTCCCAAGAATATCTATTCCAGATGTGGCAGAAAATACAGAAGAACTCCTGTCCCTGTGTGACTCCAGTCAATCACAGGCACTTAGAAGACATTGATATACGTAATTTCAGCAGAATAAAAAAAGACCTCTGCAGACCCTGAACCTGAAAATGGTTCCTTGTTCCAGGATAGCTAAAAATTAATGACAGGAACAAGATTTCGCTCCCATCTGAATATCAAGGGTCCTTTAGCTGTCCATGGCAATTTGCAGTACATCCAACACAGGGAGCAGCAGCTGTAAAATACAGCTAAGGGAGAAGGAGACAAGGAAGGAGGTCTTAAGTCTAAAAATGAATACATTTCAAAAAGGGAACTTTTCTTTTACTTTTTAAATGAGCTCACTGAGACTTCACAGCTTGTTCAGGCTGGGGGACAATGAGGAAAGAGAGTGAGCTGGTCAGGACAGGGGGAAGGAGGCAGCATGGCCAAGGTGGAGAGGGAGGCACTCCTACGCAGTCTGCTTTCAGCTGCTGCCATTTAGCAAATAAAACATTGCTGCTCTTCCCATTTTATGCTGATGCACAGAACTCAAAGAATTTTCAGTCTCATAACGTGGTTACATCACAGACAGTTTTCACTGGAATACTATTTTTCCTCATAAATTTTTCATGGGAACACTCTTCATTCCAAAAAATTTTTGGTCTTGCGGTGTTAAGGAAACAAGTGGCAAGTCTTTGCAGGGGCTTAGAAAGGGGGAAGTTACTTCTTGGATGAGACTGTAAACTTATTTATCAATTCCTCTGAGTTGATTACTTCACAGGAGGGTATTAGTTCTGCAAAGATAAAACATATTTCTCCATGTGTGTAAAAATTAAAAGATAGTATAAAGGAAACATGTAAAACCAAACAGCTTTCTGGAAGAAACCCTGAATGGGATTCTGAAGACTAAGTTTCTCCTAGTGACACATAAACATGGAATAAGTGAAACTATTCCTAGCTGGATGTACTACTCAGAGAAATACATAGTCAGAGCAGTTATCCATAGCTCAGACTCCAACTGGAGTCACATAGCGTGTCTGCTTTTGAGCACAACAGCTCAGGATGACACCAAAAAATATGAGAGAAATTAGGATAAAAAGCAAGAAAAACTATCACAAGATATTTGAATTGAGAAAATAAATAATTCTTTTCCAATATGCAAGAAAGAACCACCATGAAGAAAAAAAGTTCTATATCTCAAGATTATGCTAGATAGAGTAAACCCCTGGAAACTACAAGTATGCCCAGAAAACCTAAATGAAGCATTCCAACAAGCTTCTGTCACAAAGGAATCATTAACTGTTGGAGCAAAGTATGCAGAGAGGTTCTGAAATCTACATCACCAGCACATTTTAAGAACAAGGAGGACAAACATCTCTCAGGAGTGGCTCGGATTCAGCTGACCTCCTTTGAAGCACAAGGAACAGTGCAGACAACTCCCTGAGCTCCATCCAGACTTTCTCTGTAGGTTTCCATGTCTCCATGTATGCCTGTGCCCTACACTCAGTAACGACAAAATGGGGATAATGATGCAAAATGTCCAGAGCTCTACTGACAAAAAGCCCACTGTTTCAGCTTCTGGTTGAGGTGGTAACACCCAAAAGGCAGAACAGGTGGAAGCCTAAGATCTCTGACAGCAGACACCTTCCCTGAGGCTAGGAATGAAGAAATGTAATGACTGAAGTTTTTGTTAGCATGAAATTAAAGTCTTCCTGAAATACAACTTGTCTCTATGAAGTGTTGCACTCTGACACTCAGATGTAAAGTTAACACAAAAAAGAATGAGCACACATTCCAGTGAAAATCTGAGCCTACTTAGAGCAAAAACTGAACATACACCAGTCCCAGCTTCAATATGTAGTACATACCATTCTGTGAGGCCATAGAGATTATTACATGCACAAACATTCTGTTTGAATTCCTCACAATAACTCCTGTTTCATTTATTTCAACGGAAAGAAACTAACAGAATTCATCACTTAATCTCTTGTATACACACATGTCACTTCTGATCACACACTGAGGAGGGTGCTCAGACTGAGGACATCTGGCACAAAATGACACTGTTTGAAATTAAATCTTCCATAATTCAATGTAGTTCATGTGAACTCTCTCAAATGCACTTGCACCTTCACAGAGCAGCAAAGCCCTGTTGCAAAAGAACATGCCTTTTCCTGCCCTAATGAGGATTTGCCATCATTGAACAAAATGTCCTGGAAGAGCTGTGTTAGGAATCGTTTTGTCAAGATTAATAAATAGATAAAATGTCAAGTACATTGTCATTTTCATAACATTTCCAGAAACCATTAAGGAAAGCAGTACACTGTCATGAACTCAAAAAAAAAAAAAAAAGAAAAAAGATGCATTTTTGCTATTCAATTTTAGATCTAAAGTATCACAGAAAGTCATGCAAAGTTTCTCCAAAGCATAATTAAAGAAATAATCGTGCTTTCAGACATGGTGAGACTTAAATGTAGAGCTTATTTTTACTGATAAAAGAACAAGCAGTGCAAAAATAAGTGCCCTCTTTCTAGAATGTGTCAGACACAATTATGACAGAAATCCCATTAATAAAATTCCCTTGTGCATGACTCATTTTTACTCGTCACTTACAAAAAGAACTCAGATTTTATGTACCTTTAATTACAGTCTTCCAAGAAAAAGCCATTTGCCAGCAACAGCAAAACAAATTAATATTTCACAGAAATACATAAAATGGGGCATTTCGTAGAAAACTTGCTAGGTACCTAACAAAAAACCTGAAAAGCAAAGACATGGAAACATAGAGCAACCAGCAATATCTATCCTACTCATTTCTGCAAAATGTAATAAGGTGCAATAAAGGAGTTAAAAATCAGTCTAATTTGGTAACACAAAGAAATAAATATTTTGGTATCAATTATGTGACAAACTGACAAATGTAAAGTTTTGTAGGTGCTTAAGACATTTACATTCTTTACTGTGTTATGATTTTTTCAGATTTTTAATGCTATTTTCGTGCCTAGAAAACAATGCTGAGTTTAGAGTATTTTACAATATACCTAAAATTTTCTGCATATTATAGATATGCACTTTCAACATCACCACACTGTAACATGGCTTTTATCTGGCAGAAGAACAAAAGCAGAAACATTCTACTTTACCCAAATGATGAGTTAGAAAACAGTATCATATGCAATACCAGTAAATGAACACTAATTGCCTCAATTCCCTCCTACTTGTTCTCACTCCACTACAAACATTACAATGTCAGAGACCTTCTCAGGGATATTTCACACTTAAGCAAATTATCTAATTATTTCTAGTCTTAGTTTAAAAGAAATCAAGTAAGTACATTTGTCATTTAAATTTAATATTAATTACTAAAATAAAACTTTTAAAATATATGATGTTTTAGTTCATAAATTAGTATAAACAAGCAATTACTTCCATTTGGTTTACACCAAAACAACTTGTATCTACAGCAGTCATTCACCCAGCAAAAAGAGAAGTACTCTTAAAAGAAGAAAGAGTATGTTAAATAATGCACATACACTCTTTAAATATCTCGCAAGAAGATGATAATCAACATGAAGTCAATACAATCTATTCAGCTCCACTACAGGAATATATCTTTGTTCTCCACAGTAAGACAATCAAAGAACTTAAATACTAAGGGTTAAAAAAAATCCTAACTTAAATATACAAAGAAACTGCACCCAAACATTTGAAATAGATTTTCTGCTATGAAATACATTAGTATTCTACCTTACTTAATTTTAACTCATTTTATATTTAGGTTTACAAGCAAAACTTTGTACCTTAAGTAATCCTATGTTCAGTACATGACTACTGATGAACAACAGTATCCCAAGCATGGCAAAAGCTCCTTTCAGTCAGGATTATCAAAAAATAAAAAATAAAAAAAAAAA
>VZRX01008466.1:292395-306771 GCA_013398075.1 Notiomystis cincta
AATTCTTTTTTTGAGGAATAATAAAAAAAAAAAAAAAAAAAAAAAAAAAAAAAAAAAAAAAAAAAAAAAAAAGAAAAGAAACAACTAGTAATACATATGTTCTAATAAATGTTACTGTTACTTGGTATCAGATTAATGTCAGTAATAATAATATTGTTATTATTACATGGTTTCAGATTTTAGCTAAGATCTCATTATTCTGTACAGTTCCATGCTTAATAACCTTTTCACTATCAGTTTTCAACCACTTTTTCCTTCTTATAGTCATTAAATAGAAAAATCTCTCCTTTGATTCTACTAAATGCTTTCATAATTCTCTTACCTTCTTGGTCCAAAGAACTGAAAGAGATGCTGTTAGAGTAACTTAAAGCTCACATTTAACTTACTGAAAAGAGCAGGTTGAACAAAATATGTACTAGTGACTGGGAAAGCGTTGTTAAAATTAACACACTTGGTACAGCACAGAAAACCAGAAAGCAAATCAATCTACCAGAATTATAAATAAGTGGAATGGATTAGCATGATGTCGTTCATGATCAAAATAAGAGAAGAGGCATACAAAATAAAGAGTGAAAAGTAAAAATCTATTATTTAAGGGGCTGTAAAAAGTAATAACACAGTGCAGCATTTCTCAACTGTTTGGCTGCATTACCAGGGAACTCATGAGGAATGGGAAGTGTCATTAGTCTAAAACAGAAACTCTTTCCTCATAGGTTACCTTGCAACAGCAAGGGTTGGCACATGGCACTGGAAATTTTTGGTACCTTAGATCACCTGGTAAGAAAGTGACAGTGTGATGCCTACTGAGTTATGAGACTTTACAGTCCAGCTGCAGATCGGTGATCTGGCCCACCAAACTACTGGCAATAGTGAAAGTAAACAAAATTTTCATCTTAATATTGTCCCCTCAGCAACTTGATCTAGCTGAAGATGTCCTTGCCCATTGCGGGGGTTGGACTAAATGACCTTTAAAGGTCCCCTTTCAACCCAAACTGTTCTATGATTCCATATATCTGCTACATCTCTCAAAGGGAAAATATTTCAGAAGAAACATTGAGTGACAATATAGAGGTAAGAAATAATAATCTAAACATGTCAATATTAACACAGTCTACTGTCCCAGTTATTACAAAATCAGGAATCACAGAAACACAGAATGGTTGAGGTTGGAAGGGACCTCTCAATGTCAGCTTGTCCAACCTTCCTGCTCAAGCAGGATCACCCAAAGCCTGTCTGGTGAACTGCAGCACTATTGCCTAAGAAAACAATATAAACTTTTTATATTGCCAGCTGTGCTATAGCAAGTCTATTGTTGATATTATCAATGCCATCCTTCTAAAAAAATAAACTAAACAAAACAAAAAGACCAGGAGCTTTCTTGATTCAAAATTAATTTAGACATACTCCTGGAAAGCAAATCCACTTGAAGTGAATGATTACACCCACTTTCCACCTGTAGAAGTGTGCAATGACAGTCATTGGGAGTTCTCAGTGCTTGTCCCTGTGTAAACAGTAGTATAAGACTTGCATACCCTTTTAGAATGCCACGTGGGCTTGCTTTTTGTCTGCAAATTTATCCAAATGGAAAAAATCAGTTGTTAGTGGATGCTTTTTAACTGGCATTCTGCATATCCAGCAGCCTACATGTTAAAGTACTGAACAAATGGCAACTGATCATTTTGGATCCTCAGGAAACATCTGGCCTGTGTACTGGGAAAAGCCACAATGCAAACGTGATTCACTTTCTGACCCACGGTGCAAAAGGAAAGGCTCAAGAAGCATGTATTCTCCATGAACACTCAGGAAATAAGGATGGCTGCAAACCAGTGATGTTTGTAACATGGTATCAAAAGATAACGTGAATCAATTTTAGGTACATGTGTGTGCACTGCAAATGTGCATAAATGGCTGCGTATTTCCCATCTGATAGCATTTTTCATGACTATGCAACTGACTTCTCATTAACTTGATGGATCACAAAGATCTGTATGTTTGCTGACAAAAATTATGTGATAATCTGGGAATACTAAATATGACAGTGGAAAAACACCATACATCTGCAAACTCCTAGGACATACAGTCGTACCACAATTGAATGATAATTCTAAATGACCACAGGTTTATGACCAAACAACTTGAGATTATTTTTAGAAGTAAACTCTGGGTAAGAACCCTTTTAAACAAAATAATTAAACATACACTACTGTCCCATTGACCAATGGGGTAAGTTATATTCAAAGTTAAGATTCCTATACAACCAGCTGAACCAGAGATACAGTAATGACCTAAGCAAAGACAGCCTCCCCCAAACTGCATGCTTTTTCAAAATACATTTCTTAGATCATTTCAGTAAAGTCAGTGAGGTGATTGAGTAACTAGAAATTTTCTGAATAAAGCCTTGAAATGCCTTCAAAAGGAAAGCAGATGCTTACTGTACTTCTGTGGAACAAGTTCTGGGTTCTTCGGTGTTTTGAGTTTAAAAGATACATCTCCAATAGTGACCGTATCACCTAAAATAAAGAAAATAAGTGCTTTAGTTCTTACACACTTAGATACTTTTAAGTATTTAAGGCCCTTAAAACTTTAAATCATAGGCCTGCTGTGGTGAGGCTATGTGTTCATAAAGAAGCCTTTAATATGTTTGTATTTGCTAAGTAGGCTCTGCTGCTTGTCAGTAGATCAGGTACATGGACAATTTACATTTCATTAATATTGCTTTTTCCTGTTTTTTCCTTTATTGCTGCTGTAAGAACCTTAAGCTGTTGGGAGCTATGGAAATCGAGCCCAGAGTAGAATCCCATTCCAGTTACCATTGCTGACTTACTGAAATTAAAACTTTAGCATGTTTGCCTGTAGAACTATCAGTGAGAAACACTTGAAGGGGTGATGATTTTCCCAAGTTTTCAAGCAGTCTGGAACAGTACATGTTGGAGGTACAAAATGACATATTCAAGCCAGTGGGCCCTTCCTGCACTCCCTGACTATATGGCTGTAGAACCTGGCACCTTTCCAAAGTCTGAATGGTCTCAAGCACTTCTTGCTCTGGATTTCAACAAACCTAAAGCATCTGGCCATTTTACTTAATGGTCTCTTCACTAGGACCTGCCTGCCTTATCTATCTTTCTGCAACCACAGGCTTGAATCAAATTGCAGGGCATGCCCTGTGCACTTTCTTGTGGAAATCGAAAGTGAAATCCAGTTTGCAGTCAGGAAAGAGGCAAGCACCAACGCAACAGTAGCCACACTGAAAAACATCACAAACCCCAAAACCCAGGAAAATGAGGTTTAGACTAATAAGAAAACCGAAGTTTATTTTCTTTCAAGAGTTTGGGCCCCAAAAATGAGCTCACAAGTATTAAGACAATGAAACTAAGATGACTCTAGTAAAATGACATTTTTCCCATTACTGTTGCTAAAGGGAACACCACCTCCACTGAACTGTAGTGCATGCATGAGGATGGAGAGGATTACTGGAGTAAGATTGCTGCACAGGGATATGGTTTTGCCATGGCACTCTGATTACACCTCCTTTCCATGAACTGAGGCCAAGTTTTGGAACTGTCTCATGTGTTTGTGCTTTTCTCAGAAGTGAGGTATAGAAAGCACAGAGCCCACAAACAAGATCAAACAAGAATCCAATCCTCTTGTAGATCTCTCCTTGTCCTATTCCATCCAGGAGGATCCAATTTACACTTGCCTATCTCCAGCCCTGTGAAAGAAGTCAAACAGTTTGGAAGACTAATGCTGGAACCAGAAAGGGAAATGCTGGAGAAGCAGCTTGCCCAAATTAAAAGAGGCAACTAAAACTCCTCCCATACATGCAGTAACTCTCCTTTCAGTCAGCCATGACTCTAGTTTTGCACTCAAATGCAGTACTCTTCCAGCATACCCAGATGTTACTGCTCATCTCACAGAACTGAAAATCCCCAGGTTCTCACGTGGCTCACACAATTCATGGAAAAGGACTAGATTTATAACAGCCAGAGTAGAATCACCTACAGTAACAAACAGGAAGCAGTGAAGAAAGGATTATAGCTGATTTCCTCCTGAATTGAAGGGCTTGACAGAATGCAGAAACTGGGATTCACAGCCTGACATACATGCCTGCACATGGGTCTTTACGTTGCTTCTGGAGTCTAAATAATCAGCCCTCCATTTTTCCCTAAATATTGGCAAAAGGTAGTAAGCTGGTGATTCTTCCCACATTTTATGCAACAATACAATACATTTTATGCAACAATACAGTTGGAGCAATACAGTGCTCCAATAGCTTGCCAGAAAGTGGGACATAGGCAACACAGTACTGCCATATAAAAGGCAGACAAGGATTCATCCCCAGCTCTAAGGGCAAGCAGAACCAAGCAGTTCCCACTTGCCATGCTAGAGCACAGCACCCTTCTTTGTGCAAGAGCCCAGAAGTGGAATGGTTCCAAACAGAGCTGGGCTAAGCTAAGAATTAGGCAGCTGTTCAGGGCTTTAGCTCCTTTTCTGGCCCTTGCTGAATTTTCATTTCAAATGCACCAGAGTATTGCGCCTTCTCCAGCCTGAAGCATTCAAACACAGTCCAAAAGAAAGTCCTGCAGTAGCTCAGAGCCCTGGTCCTGACTCAGGGAACTCTTACAAGCAGAACAACAGACACAAGCACTGCAAGGACTAAAATCTAGTCTTTGGCTGTCCCAGTGTTCTGCTGATTTCTTTGAGTTTTAAAGCAAGAAAAACTATTTTGCTAAGTATCATCTCCCTTTCCCTTTCTTCTACTGCAGTTCCAAGCTCATTCTTTCTCACTGGGGAACAGCTATTGGCAGCGGTGCACCAATATTTTTGCCATCACACCTTTTTAAACTGGGCTATCCATGGTGATGGGATGAGAGCAAGCCATAGGAAGCATGGCTGAGGTCACATGGCTTGTTCAGCCTGGAGAAGAGGAGACTGAGAGGAGACCTCAATGCAGACTGCAGCTTCCTCATGAGGGGAAGGCAGGGGCAGGAACTGATCTCTTCTCTCTGGTGACCAGGGAGGCATAAAGCTGTGTCAGGGGAGATTTAGGAAAAGGGTCTTCACCCAGAGTATGGTTGGGCACTGGAACAGGCTCCCCAGAAAAGTGGTCACAGCCTGACAGAACTCAAGAAGTGTTTGGATAATGCCCTCAAGCACATGGTGTGATTCTTGGGGTACATTCCTGTGCAGGGCCAGGAGTTGATGATCCTTGTGGGTCCCTTCCAGCTCAGGACATTCTATTAATCTATGGCTATATGAAAATGCCTCCAAGTTGATGAAAACACCGTAAGAGTCCACTGCTTTCTGCAAAAGTTGACATTTCTCTCATTAGCTCAGCCTGGAACAATTTTAACATTCTAAAAAGAGCAGGTTGCCTTACACATCCCTAAGAAATTAGTGACAGTTTATTTTCTCTGAATTCCCCAGCCAACATGCAATGAGACAGGAGTATTTGATTAATTAGCTTCTAGCTGAAATCACCTCAGCTCAATAGTAAATACTATTTCATGCATACACAGTCTTCCAAAACCCAGCAGGGCCAAGATGCCAAAACAACAAAATGTCAAACTTTTTCAGTACATTTGGATGATGATATCATCTACAGGATAGAATTCCAGTTACCCAGCTTATTAGCACAGTACTGAAAAGCCTTAGTTGATATGCTGTACTCCCTTAAAAAAAAAACAAAACACAACTCAATCAAAACTGAGTTTGGTCTAGGTGAAAAACGAAAATGCAGCATTTCTGGTGGTATTTATGTCAGTCCATATAATGCTAACCATTGATCAACACATCTAACCATGTTCAAAAATCCCACAAGTATTCCAGACACCAGTGGATCCTACAAGCTTTCAGGATAAATGGACTGGGAGAGAACTATATGTAAGATGTGGTAAGAGCTGAGCACACAGGGTATTGAGCTTTTAATAGGTTTGTTGCTGCCTGGAGACAAATGTTGCCTCCAGCTTGCATCTGTCCAAAAAGCAAAAATATTAGCAGTGTTTAATAGAACCTTAAGCAATAATAAACCAAGACAGCAGAGTCCATTTTCCTAGTTAAATGAGTACAGGGAGGATTAGCCCACTAATCTTATCACACACTTCCACCTGGGCTATATTTTCTTGTCTCAATTTGTTTCTTCTGTACTTGTTTAAAAACTCATGTTTGGTTACGCCATTTCCACTGCATTTCCAAACCTTTGAACAGAGATGTCATTCCAGACAGGCTCTTTCCAGTGTTTCACCAGCTGGCAAGGAACTGATAACAGCCCGCTTGGTAAAATGGTGGTGTTAAATCAGCAAAGCCCATAATCTGGGCACATGTATCCCAAATTGTTTGACTACATGGCAAATTATGGAACAGCCCACATATACTCAAACCTATCCCACAAGCAACCACCACACTATTGTGGACGAGAGCTATATCCACAGGATTTTGTGATGGAGACTTTGCAGCTGTACCAGGCTTGCTTGGACAAGAAGTGAAGAAGTGCTTCTGCTTTCTTGTCTCCCACAGAGAAAACAGTAATCTTAGATACCTCAGTCTTTGGGGAAAACAGTGGGATACAAGCAGTGCATAATGTACACAAAGAAACATGGCTGCTGAAACAAAACAAGAGCCACATAAGCCACAATCAAAATGTAAAGGGGACATCCCATTCATGGGGAAGACAGGATACAGACACGGGAGATCTTTTGAGAGTCTGTGCAATAGGGTTCAAAAATTGGCAGCACATAGAAATCAAAACCAGTAACAGGATCCTGAAGAGACTCTCTGAAAAAACAAGAGATGAAAACAGCCTCAGTACATGCAATGAGCCCTTCCTATTGCATTTGAAAAAGACAGGTGTGAATCGCACCTCTGGCAGTACAGAAATTCACACATGGACATACAGCTACCTAGTAATTGCAGAGCACTGAATTACATGCTCTCTTCTTTAGACCTCCATTTTAGACAAAACCAGTATTATTGTATCTACTTTCTACAGTAACTGAGAAGAGCTCTTCAGGCTCTTCTTTCTTCAGGCAAGCAGGTCTATTTCTTCTCCTCCATCTGAATAGAAAGGCAGCACCTCTAGCTCCAAGCCCCTGAGCTGCAGAGGAGGCACTCAGGGGCTGGCAAGGCACTTTGGCAGGGCACCCCTGCATGAACACCCTGTGCTTTTATTCTCCCCCAGCATCTCCTACTCACTGTTGGCCAATATGGAATAGTGGGTTTGATGGACCTTTGTTCTGACCCACTGTGGATGATGTGACATTACAATCTCAGCAAGAGGGCTTCCTGAACATTGCAGTCTTGCTGTGCACTTGGCACGTTTGACTCATCTTAAAAGCTGGTAAGTTTCATACCAACTACCCCTCCTCACCCAACTCCAAGAAGAGACTGTTCCCTAATCCTACTATTTATTCCTGTATGCTGAAAAAAAAAAGCCACTGCTGTTTAAATTAGGTACAGCAACAGTGGTCATATATAAAGATAAACAGACTGCATATCAACTACACATTAAGAACTTATGAAGTAGAAAGAAGTTTTCCTTTACTTGCCATTTTCCTGGCAAATAATGCATTAATAAAAAAGAATAAAATTAATACATTTGAAAAGGCTATTTTAAAATAAAGAAATCCTACTGTAAAAGAAAAGAACCTGAAGAGGTCTATACATGTATTTAGTTTTTTGAGTACACAACATAAAGAGTTCCAATCTCATGTGTAAATCATATTTATATTATCTGTGTTTTTGTAAGACACTACAATGAAACTTCAGGAACATCATGTTTTCAGGTTGCTGAATTTATTGCCTTTTGGTCTCTGTAGTCCTGAAAACAGGTGACATTAACACACTCTCCTTGGTATATTACACATTCACTTGTACACAGACCATCCACCTGGTTTCAAGAGACTGCAGCAAGCAAGAGCATATTAAAACTGTGAAAGGGCTAAGCTCTGCTAATATTAATTTCAGTGTGATAAAATCACACCTGTTAATGGAAAGTCTGAAATCTGTATTATATTCAAATGAATATTTCCAGGTCTTTATCTCATTCTAATGTGAAGGAGGGAAAAAATTATGCTTAGAACTGATATTTATCCAGCACACTTCCATAAAGAAACAGACAAGGGTGCCAGCTCTTAGAAATCCTTGAAGAGCTGACTTATTCTGAAGAAACAGAAATGATACTTTCAGGTTTTTTCTTTTTCCTTAACTTTTCCAAATACACTATTCAGGGGAGGAAAAAAAAAAGGCAGTCCTATAACTTACTTCTTTTTTTACATTTCATAGCAGCTCTCATTGGCTGTTTTATGGCTGTAAATATGACATTAATTGAGCAACATTGTCACCTATTCTGCACCTCATATCAGTATTGGAAACCTCCCAAACACATGAATATGAGGGACAGAAACCTATTCCCTGCACTCACAAGGTTTAGGTTTGTTCCTTGACCACCTTCACACTCAGATGAGGTGGAGCTCAGCTCCTGTCAATAGGATGCTGCAGTCCGACAGCTGCTGCTGACTGAAATGGATGAATGTTTACAAAACAAAACCTATCTCTGAGCTTAACAAAAAAATCCACTACAGTTGTGGGGGTTTATGGGCAAAAGGAAGTCTTCCCCTCTAAATAAACAAAACAATCCCTTCAAACATAAAATTTTAATATTACTCAATTTGTACTCAATGTTCTTTTTAGATCTGCTTTTTTTTATTTTTTTAATTTTCAGGTTTGAAGCTAACTCTAGGTTTTCCAGTTGTCTATTTTGGGCTGCCTAATGAGTGTCTTTACTGGCTACAGTTCAAGGTGTCACAAACCCAAAATCTTGGTATTTACTCCAGGAAGAGAACATTTTTATTCGTTTCTCTGCATTAGTAGAAAATCAACAATATGAACACAGAATCTTATCTGACATTGCTCTCTGCTCTCTGGTGACCAGTGATAAGACTCAGGGAAACAGTCTGAAGCTGTGTCAGAAGAGATTTAGGCTGAATATTAGCAAAAGGCTTTTCACCCTGGAACAGGCTTGCCAGTGAAGTGCTCACAGCACCAATGTTGACAGAGCTCAAGAAGCATTTGGACAATGCTGTCAGGCACCTGGTTATGACTCTTGTGGTGTCCTGCACAGGGCCATGAGTTGGACTCAGTGACCCTTGGGGGTCCTTTCCCACTCAGCAGGTTCTATGATTCTGTGATCCAGCCATGTAGGAAGTATACAGCGTTTACTTAGCAAGAGCTATCATTTATTTGGGCCAATATCCTGAAAGTAGGGAGTCTGATAATGCTCAATTACAAAAGTCTTACAAGGTGAAAAGTCAATTTTAAGTGTTTACTACCATGATGATCTTACACAGACTTGATAAATTTCAGAAGATCTCTTCGTAATACATTTACGATGTGAAAGAGACATTAAGCTGCCCATTTCATCAAATATCAAAACACTGCAGAAGCACTGGTCATCTTCAACCTCAACATCAGTTTACAACCAAGATGAGATCTGACGAGCTGTGGCTCTGACTGAATCTCAAAAACCTTAAAGGATGGATGTTCCACAGCCACTCTAGCCAATCTCTTCCCCTGCTGTATGCAACCAGACATCACTGCAATCCCACAGCCTTTCCATCAAAGCTGTTACTCAGCCAGTCCCTTCCCAGCCACACTTTAGTCCATTAGCAGATCTTTATACTTCTTTTAACTTCCTGAGGTTTCTGCTGTCTCAGTTCTCATGTTCATCAGGGTCCTTCTGGACTAAACATCTGCACTCTAACAAGATGGTAGGGATTTTGTCCCTTCATACTAAATTGCACTTTTCATGGCTGCTGTCTGCCCTTACTTGCACTTTTGTATGTTCCACTTTTGTGTTTTAGGTCATTGAGAAGTTCCCTGCTTGTCCAAACAGGCCTTCTGCTGCTGCAGCATGGTTCATTCCTGAGCTGCCATTAAGTCTTCTTTAAAAATGTTCAAGCTTTCCTTTGCACCTTTCATCTTCATGGTTGTTATCCAAAGGATTTTACCTCCCAATCTCCTGAATAAGTGAAAGCTTGCAGTCCTCAAGTCCAGGATCCTAATTCTGCCGCTCACGTTCCCAGCCTTCCTCCAGATGTGCAACTCACTCATGTTCCAGTCACTGAGACCCAGGCTGCCACCTGTGACCAAACTGGTCACAGCTCTTCCTTACTTGAAAGCAGCAGACAAACTGAAGAGTCAACCTTGCCTCTGGCATCTGTGTTACAATTTCTTTACCAACACAGCCTAAGAAATACCAAGAGTGCCTGCACAATGCCAGGCTGCCCTCCTAGCTGAAGTCTGCATGGCTGAAATCCCCCGTGAGCATGAAAGCTCAGGAGTGGGAGGTTACTGGTCTGTGGAAACTCATATCCCACCAGCTCCTCTTAGTCACATGGTAACAGGTGCCCACCACATCACCAGTGCTCCCTTTCAAATCTTCTGTAGCCAGTGCTACTCCTGTGAAAAATTAGCTCAGAGTGTTTTAAAACTGTATGATTTCTTAAGCACATTTTCCTCAGTGGAGAAAAACCATACCTTCTATTCTAAACCGAGCTTAGATAACAAGCATATTAATATAATTTCAAAAATATATTCCAACTACAACTGAAAATCAACAGAAATGTTTTTGAAATTTCACATATTCTGAAAAGCTATGCAAAATTGATAAAACAGCTTTAAAATTAGCTATGGCATTGCCTATAACCATCCTAAGCCCCTGACTATGTCAAGCACTAAATCTAAAACTTCAATCTTATGCATTAAACTGGGCACAACTTGTAGAACACATCAACAGGTACGAGGCCTGTAACAGTTGTTTAACAGAAAAAAGTTAAATTTCAAACAACTGGGAAATATTAAAACTCAAACTATTTACTGGTATCCAGTCATGTACCAAAAGTGAAGCCCTACAGAAACTGACCTGACATTTCACCTCTTTGTTCCAGCTACATCAGCATGTCTAACAAAACACACTACTTTTTTACCATGAACCTTTTCTTTTCTAAATGTTAGAATAATTTGAAACAACCCAGGCATAACTCTGCAAACTTTCAGACAACTGGCTTTGAAAATTCCCATCTCCATTTGCTGCCTTCTAGGTTGTGCTGACGCAACAACCTTACACAAGGCCTCGCCATAAATCAATCCCTGGAATAATTTCAGTCACCACAATTCAGCCTGCTAAGTACAACTATGGAGGCAATGAACATTTGTAGGAATGTCATGAGAAAGATGAAAGAATGAAGTCTCTAAAATAGGTTTTGCCAGTGGAAAAAAAATATTGTCAGAATCATACGCACAGCTGTCAACATGTGAACGTCAACAAAGATAATGACACAGGTAAGACTGGAAAAGGCAATGTGCCTTTACAAAATGCATTTACACCCATCATCAATCAGTTCTTTAGTCTTTGGACACTGACAAACCCAAAAAAAAAAACCTGCTTACAAATATACAGTCAAATTCATAGTCTTCTTTCAGATTATCAGTTTTTAGCACATTTACACCCTGTGCACTGATGATGAATGTTACAGGATTCTGAAGTTTTCACAAGTGACTGAGTTTTACTCAGCAGATACATTTGTATGTACTAATGAGATCTTTTATGCTTTAAACATGAGTTTGATTAGGAACTGGAACTAACAAAAAATTTCATATATGGAAAGCAGAGGAAAGGAACCTGGACAGGCAGTGCTGCAGAAAACAGCAAAGGTAGCTAGTATATATTTTGGTCTACACAAGTGAAAAAGCACAGGTTATTTTATGTACACTGAGGAGCAAAGCACAGGAGAGACCTTCCTTTGCCTATACTATCTGACTGGCAATGGTTTTTATTTTTCCAGCTCTTCAGTTTACATCAAATTCAGCATTTGTTCCCTCTAACCCCTTAAAGCAACTCCAATATTGTGTATTCTGTCATCTTTTTAAAAAATATTCAAGTTAATACAGATTAAAATAATTAAATAACAGTGAACTGAGTTATGTAGAATGTCACTTTGCTCACTGCCTTTAAAATACTGCATTTAAAATAATTCATCACAAGTAACTCTACAGTCAACAAAAACTTGATACTTTCCAGTCTTTTAGAAGGAAACATGAAACCTGCATTAAAAATTATTCCGACAGTCACCCTTCTACAGCATTTCCTGCTATACATTGTTTCCCTCATTAATTAAGTTGTGCAAACCCAAACACTTCCTAGATATTCCCACTACCCTTTTGCCATGCAGACTCTTTCACTTTGAGACTTCTCTTAAGCTTTACCACTTGACAGCTTCAGCCATTCCTCCACAGCCTGCAGTGAACTAGCCAGCCACATTCACTTTGCAAAGACTGAGCTGAAAATCTAAGAAGCTTCTTCACATGTAACAGAACAACATCAGGCAACAGCTCCTCCCTTATGCTTAAAAGGTACCAGGACAGGCAGCAAATCCTGGCAGGGATGTTACATCCAAATTACTGGGTACACAACTATTTGCTGTTTAGTTGACTCTTAACAGCTTCCAGCCTTTTAAGACATATTTTGTTTATTTATGGAAGAGACAGGCAACCCCAACATTGCTTACAACCAAAATCGTAATTACAGCAGCTGCACAGAAATAGCAAAAACACACATGGCACAAAAAATTTCAGATGATTCTTCATAACTTCAGTATCTACAAAAAAATGCTAGGGTCTGCAAGAGGACACACAAACATTTTAAAAATTAATTTTAAAAAACACCCACAAAACATTAACAGGAAAAACACCAGTATTCTTAATATCAAGGTCTCAAATTCACAGAAACAGAGGAAGTACTCTAAAGAATGAGATGGCTCAGGTGTCAGGAGGGCAAATATTCCTAATATTATCTACAAGATTCTCTAGAGTTTTGAAACTTAAATATTTCTACCAAAAGTCTCACCATCATTGATTGCAACTGGGAATACTCCTACTGTTCATATACACACAGAGTGTACTCACGAATATTGCTGAGTTAATCTCAGTTATGTGCATTCTATAGCACATTTAAAGTGATGAAATATTTTAGCAATGTTGCATTTGCTACCATTTTACGCTGCTAAATTTCTTTTTGTTCCTAAGGTTACTCATCAACAAAGGGCTGAAAAGTGCTGAGCTACCTTCCTACCTTTTTCAGGTGTTTGTTTTACTTGACTCACTTCATTGTTAACCTTTTCCCTTTCACCCTAATTTGTTTGATGCTATGGTCATTTTAGTACTTTTAACAAATAAAATATCATCTACTCAAAAATTCTGGAAGGAATTTTATGGCTATCAATTCCTCAAAGACCTCCTTCTTGAGTAACTTTTCAAAACTAAATAAAGAAATTAACTGGTCAACTAGTAAACAGATTTAAAAATATTAAAATGGAGAGAAATGGGATTAAAGGGGTGTAATTAAGAGCTTGAGCAAGTACTCCTCCATCAGAATCAGCAGTGGATTGCTCATCACTCACTTTGTACTTAGGAGCTTTGCTGCTTTTGGCATTCACCCTGAAAATTGTCAATGACCACAGGCATATGTCACGCTTTCCAAACCACTTCTGCTCTGCCCAGGCCCATCACCTGTCCCAAAGGTCACCAGAGGATACTCCAGGGCAGTTCAGGTCAGCCTTCATGGCATCTGCAGGCTCAAGGTCAGCCCTCTAGCTCACTGCCACATGCCGCCGGCACACTCGGACACGCAGCAGCCCCGGCAGCCCCCGACACACACCGAGGCTCTGCCCAGCCCAAAGAGGAAGCCTGTGATGCAGGAACAGAGGGCACGGGGAGGTGTGACAGACGCTCTGCAGAGCACAGTGCTTCTCACAGGCACGGGCTGCAGGGCAGCAGCCAGCACGAGCCACAGTAAGCGTCCCTGCAAGCCTGGGACTGAACTCTGCCCTTTCCCTCACGCCAGGTTGGAAAAGACCTCTGGGATCGGCGAGCCCAAGCTATGACCAAGCACCACCATGTCAACCACCACGGCACCAAGTGCCACGTGCAGTCTTTCCTTAAACATCTCCCGGGATGGTAACTCCACCACGTCCCTGGGAAGTCCATTCCAATACTTAATCATCCTTTCTGTGAAGAAATTCTCTCTGAAGTCCAACCTAAATTTCCCTTGGCGCAAATTTGGGCTATACCCTCTTATCCTGTCAGTTGTTACCTGGGGGAAGAGACCGACCCCCACCTGGCTACACCCTCCTTTCAGGCAGTTGTAGAGAGTGATAAGGTGCCCCCTGAGCCTCCTTTTCTCCAGGCTGAACACCCTCAGACGCTCCTCATGGGACCTGCACTCCAGACCCTTCGCCAGCTCCGCTGCCCATCTCCGGACCCCCGGCACTGAGGAGCAGGAGCGCAGCCTGGACAAGCCGGCAGCCCACAAGGCGGTCCCTGCCT
>VZRX01008466.1:306787-346057 GCA_013398075.1 Notiomystis cincta
CAGCCCAGCGCGGGGGAAGGGAAGCGCCGCCGCACAAAGTCCCGCCGGAAACCAGGGCCGTGCGGGCGCGGGCCGGCGCCGCCGGGTGCGGGGAGCTGCGGCAGCGGGGCCGTGGCCCCACACCCGGGGCGTCCCGTCGGGAGGGAGGGGGGCAGCTGCGAGGACACCGTGTTTTCCTTTTGTATGAGGGGTATGAACTCCACAGCCGGGAACGCTCGAAAGAGCCCGGAGAGCCAGGCGCGGGCAGCGGCGGCTGAGGCGATTCGTGCGCCGAAGGTGTTTGGTAGCTCTGATCCCTCAAACGCTGCTCCTTCACGGGCCCTCTGTCCCAGAGCCGCCCCTCGCCTGCCTTCTCGGGATTCAGGCATTTCGTAGCTGAGGAGGAATTTGAGTTACTCCGGAGTGACGTTTGGCTTAGATGAGAGATTTTTGTGAAAGGTCATGTTGCAGAAATAGACTTCAAAACTGGCTTATTCCAGCTAAAGGTAATGCTCTTGGATTTATGTAAAAGCTCAGGAGAAAATGTTAGAATAATTTGTGAAAAGCTGAGGCTTTCACGATAACTAAGGCTAATTCTAAGGAAAATCCAGCTGAGACTTGGATCTCGGCGCCGGTAGAAGGACGGTGAGGGACCTTTGTGGAAGTGAAGCCACCACCTTTATCTGCTGTGCTTCAGGTTTTGGATGTCTCAGCCGGGAGGATTTTGCTCCCGTGGATCTCCCACTTCCTGCATGTTTGCAGCATTGAACAATTATCCCCAAGGAAAGTCATTAAAGTGAGAGCAAAGCATCGCTTTAAGCATAGACATCCGACACTTCTAAGCCCCCATAAGAAATTACGAACTAGGAATGTTGATCTCTTCCTAGACGTTTCTGCAGCTCAGTGTTAGGTGCATTAAACACTTAGGAGAGGTGAGAATTCACGATCTTCAGCATTTCCTGTTGGCTAGGGTGGTGGTTAGGTGTAATTTCTATTCTTAGTACCTAATATAGGTCTGTGAACCTGTTTTCTGGGTCTAAGGCAGGATAAACTAAATTGAAACATCCTTTTATGGATATTGCCCTAATTTCTTGTAAGCTGAAGTTCACAAATGCTGGAGGCTAAAGATAGGCTAAGTAACAACAAGGTCTGCTGGAACAGACTAGAAGGCCAGTGAGGCAAAATAACAATGGAATGGTTTATGAATGTGTCTTAGCAATCTGGGATATTAAATTAGAAGACTACATTTTTCCTCTTTGTCATAGCTATGTAAAGAAGAATAAATAGCAACAGATAAGCGATTAAATGCATCACCTGAAAGCTGAATAGGTTTATGCTATGCTGAAAATAAGGAGACATTTCAGTTTTGTACAGATTCACAGTAGTTTCACACTGTGAATGTACAAAGCTTCCTTTTACCTCTGTGTCTATGTATATATATGCACCTGTCAAGCTAAATGCTTTAAATTTCAGGCCTTTCTGAGTCATGTATCTATAAAATGTTTTGCTTTTTAAAGCATTGTCTTCAAATTCTAAATTAATCAACTTTTCCAAAACTTCAAATTCAGCCTGGAGTTCAGCCTCCAACTTTCCATCTGCAGCAAGAGAAAACCATACTTACTGATTTTCAAACTGTTGCTGTGAAAGAGATAATGGAAACATTGTTATCTCTGTGCATAATTATGGATACGGCAATTTTGTTGCATATATACATGTATACACAAACACTTAGATGCACAACTTGAGTGTTGCACTGTTTTTAGGCCATACTCTCAGTCCTGACAGCACTCAGAATTCAATATAATAGTGCAAATGTATGGAATCAAGCTTTTTCTTGTATATGTGTGAAATTTTATCTGTCTGTACAATATTAAATTATTGCTTGAGTATGGCATCCGCCTCCCTTGCTAATCATAACTGATGCATAAAGGCTTTACATATCTGGTACTTGCTCAATCCTCCCCGTGGAAAGCGTGATTCCCTCAGTGGTTCAGTGCTGTCATGAAGTGGAAGGATTTAGCAGTCTGCATCTGGTGTGTTTGTGGAGGCTTTCAGCGAGATTTACAGCACTGGTAACAAACAGCGATTTCATATTTTCATTCCCTGACTTCACAGCGCTCTTATTTGGAATGTCAAGTTTCTTAACAAAAATACTTTCCCTTTGATTAAACAGAAAAGAACTTATTCCAAAGAGTGAGAGCTCTAAAAGCATCCCTCTGAGTTGACAGTTTCCAGACTATTCTCCCTAGTAGCTGTCAAGTACTTTGCTGTGTAGCTCTAGCTGCAGACTAAATTAGACACAGGTGCAGACTGTAAAGAACAATGCATCATCTCTGCCTACTTTTAGTCATTTCTCCTACACAAGAACAGAGATGAAATCCTGGCTTCATCTGAACTTCATAGGAAATCTCCCACTTAATGCACTGAGGCCTGAATTTTACTGAAATGGTCTGAACTACAGTAATAGGAGTAAATCAGTCTTAATTTACTGGTAGAGCTTCGTCTTGAGGGTAGGTCTAACATTAAACTAATTTGAAACTATGTCCAGAGAATGGGAAGACAAAAAAGGAATTCTCTTAGAATTAATCCAATTCCCTAGTGGTGTGGGTTCCATCTGCTCATATTAACAGAGAAAGTCAAGCCTTGCTAACCATTAATGATGAAGGCCTTGCTAACCATTAATTTTCCTGGGATCAAGAGGTTACTTCTCTATCATTTCTTTTCAGTTAGGCAAAATTAGTTTCTTTGGATTAAAACTTAGAGTTGTTTTCCCAAATAAGCTGTAGCCACTGATTTCTTGATTTAGATAGTAGATGTAGAGAGAGTCAGACTTGGTTTCTTCTGCTGTGCATAAATTTTGAACAAGTATAAGTACTGATTTCCACTGAACCACTCTAATTCACTAAGAGCCTTTGTAATACCGGAAGGTGCTTCTCTTGTATGAAATTGATTTGTAACAATATAAATTAAATAAAAATGGAAATGCACAGCTGTTTCTTTGTTGACTTGAATCCTAAATTTCTCCCCTAGTTTAATCCAACTTGATATAAAAAAATAAGTGGTTCCCTCAATAAGATACGAAGGTTCTAATTTGAACTGTCTTATCTCCTAGTTCTTGCTAAACTGACTTTGATTCATTATGTTTTTCTCTGTATCTAATGGTTATTAGAATATCCACCTCTTTCCTCTGCACTGTTATAAAATAAGAGGCAGTGCTGTATAGTGTATCATTCTACAAATGATGTTTATAATAGATTTCCCACCCCAGAATGTGAAATTACTGCCTTTTTATTTAAGGATTGAAAGAGTTTTGCTATCTGTTTGTATGATAACTTCCTTCTAGAAATTAAAACCCACTCTAGTAAAATCCACTGCATTAGGTTTCAGAGTATCTGTTCTCTGAGTTTTTCTCTGCTGTTTGCAGTCTTACACTGAACTAAAACACTGAGTAAGGATAAAGCCATTACTGATTTTTTAAGAAATAATGACATTGAGGTAAGGAGCTTCTTGCCATCTGATTGCTGAGTGAAAGGTTGACCTAACAGCCTCCAGCTACTTGGAAGTACATTTCTTGAAGCTCAGTATTACAGCCAAAAAGCCTGTATATTTTTTTTTAAGGAGCACAGAAAGTAAGAGAAGCGAGAACTCTGCTGAGAGGTACTGCACATTTGAATAAGTGTTACGGTATAAATGCTTAGAGAGTATAAAGGCCATGAGTGATGGCATCTGTAATTTCTTATGCCAAACTCCATCTGTTTCCAGTAGTTTGTTACTCCAGCATTCTTTAATAATTTGGGCAGAAATTTCTCATGCTGAATTTCTGCCGCAGGCAGAACACTTCTTTTGAAAACTTGAACAAAAATAGCTTAGCCACTTTTTAAAAAAGAAAAGAGAATGTTTTACTCAGGAACAGCTCTAACCCTTTTGTGTCTGGGAAGGCTGCATGGCTGAGCAGCCACATCACATGAAGGAAATGCTTACTGCTTCCCCTAGTGTTACTGGAGAGTGGAGGGGAGAATAAAGATTAAAACCTTTGTCCTGCCTGATAAATCTGCATCTGGTTTTACCCACATGAAAACAGTTCTAAAATTAGGTATTTCACCATACATGAGCTTTAGATCAAGGAGTAGAGTTCTGCTAAGAGAGTAATTTCTGGTTTCAGAAAGATGCCTTTTAAAGACACCCTTTATTTTTGTATGTGTGAATCATGAGCTTCTGAAAACTGGAAAATATATATTAGTTTAAAAGGTAGGTCAACATATTCTGTTTATAGGAAGGATGATCTAAAGAAGACTGCATTGGTTGAGCCAGACTTCCCCCTCTTACTTCTCCCTCATGGCCAGAGAGCACTACAAAGACACTCTCTGATGTACTTTCTGTGCTTCTTCAGAGAAGAGGGATTTGGAGACATATAGGCACAGTTAGAAAATGGTGAACTAAGCACAAGGAACCTGAAGGGGAAGGGGGCAGGCGAGCATGAAAACATTACATGGATGTCAGGTAAGAGTAAAAAGTTATCACAAAATCAGCTAAGTTGGAAAGGACCCTCAAGGACCATCAAGTCCAACTACCTGCCCTGCACAGGACACTCCAAGAGTCACACCATGTGCCTGACAGCATTGTCCAAACTCTTCTTGAGCTCTGTCAGACTTGGTGCTGTAACCACCTCCCTGGGGAGCCTGTTCCAGTGCCCCACCACCCTCTGGCCAAAGAACCTTTCCCTGGTATCCAGCCTAAACTTCCCCTGACACAGATTCAGGTCATTCCCTCACTGATCACCACAGTGCCCCTCCTCTTNTAATAGTAACAAAGGATGAGGTTAAGACAGAGGCTGAAAGGACCATGAGCACTATGTTTTACATCTCCTGAGCACCACTGGAATCCCCAGTATTCTTCTGCTGACAAAAATAGTTGTGAAATCCACTGGTAATATACTGAACTGGTTCACTCATACTGTCTGAGTGGTAGGGGCATCTCTGCTGTCCTGATGATGCATTACTTGGATCTTGGGGCAGGAGGGTGGTTTTTATTTGATTTCTGTAATTGTTATTCCTTTTAACTCTAAGAAAATTAAAAATGCTGAAGTGAAGTAAACTAATACAGCAGTTTAGTGATTTCAGAACTGCATGAAGTCAAATGTTCAGGAATTAAATACCAAAATGGTATTGTTACATGAAATGTAACAATATTGTTGTTATATAACAATATGTATGAAATATAAATTTATTGTTATCATTGCTATTGATACAAAATTTTTGTACAGAATTAGTAAGAAAATCCACAGATATTCATAGATTGATAAAGCCTAGCATGCATTGACAATGCTTACATATGGGCTAATGGATTTGGGGAATATCCATTTCAGGTGTTAGCATTTCAGCAAAGACAATGAGCTCTTTGAGAAGACAGAGACAGAAAATCCACACATTGAGATCCTGCTGCTGTCTCACCAACTGAAGAGGACAGTACCTGGATAGTGACTACTTTACCTGAGGAACTCAGAGATGTGTGTTTTAGGATTATAATTTATGTTGGAAAAGACCTTTAGATTAAGTATGTCTGTTAACCCAACACTGCCAAGTCCAGCATTAGACCATGCCCCTAAGCAGCACACCTACATGTCTTTTGAATACTTCTCTACCTCCTTGGACAGTTTGTTCCAAAGCTTGTCAGCTCTTTCTGGAAGAAATTTTTTCTGATATCCGAAATAAACCTCCTCTGGCACAACCTGAGGCTATTTCCTCTTGTCCTATCATTGGTTACTTGGGAGAAGTACCTGGCTACAACCTCCTCTCAGGCAGTTGTAGGGAGCAATAAGGTCTCTCCTGAACTTCCTTTTCTCTAGACTTAACAACCCTGTATTCCTCAGCTGCTCCTGATAAGCCTTGTGCTCCAGACCCTTCACCAGCTTTGTTGCCCTTCTCTGGACACGCTCCAGCACCTCAATGTCCTTCTTGTAGTGAGATGCCCAAAGCTGAACACAGGATTCAAGGTGCAGCCTCACCAGTGCCAAGTACAAGGGACAATCACTGCCCTGGTCCTGCTGGCCACACTATTTCTGAGACACATTTATCTTCAATGTAGGGTATCAGCTCACTTCTGTTTTGCTTGATTTATCTGTACTTGCATCAGACATATGCTCACTGGCACTGGTGTCCTTCCCTGTGTCCTTCATGGTTGTCATGATCCTCTAAAACAAATCTGGTATCCTCTTCACCCACCTCAACACTGATACAAAATATCTGCCAAATAAACTTCACTGGTTTGTATTTAGCGTTTTACTTTGTAACTGGAGTGTTATACAACTGTACACAAAGCTGGTTAGGAGAATGGACAGGTAGTATCTGAGTAAAATACACTTCTTCCATCCCAGTCTTATGTGCCTATACTCTAAAGCTTTTCCAGATGCAGCCTGCAGCTCAAAGACAGCCACAAAATGTTAGTAGAGCTGTTAATGCATTAAGAGCTAAGCAAAATCTGATTACTTGAAAAGATTACTTGAAATCTTTATCCCTTTTCATGTTGAACTGGTAGGTTTCTTTTTCCTTAAATTATAAACAGCTAGGCTTTTCCTAATGATTATGTCTCCATGGACTGCCTTTTGCTGTCTACAGAAGATTGCACAGAATAACCTCTAAAGTTTTACTAGTGGCATGTGCTGTTGACCCAACATCCTCAGTAAAATGCCAGGTTTCCTGAAGAAAGGATTAATGTTGCTCCCCTATAATTCAGCATCAGCACAGGCTGATTCCATGTATCACAAAGGTTATTTAAGTTTCAATAAACTGTGAGGCAATCTCACAAGCTCATGTTGGCTGTTAATGAATACAGCTTTACCACACTCTAGCTGCAGAATGTACAACATTAGTGCAGTAGAGCCTGAGGCCTTTTATGGGGCTTACATATTTCCAAAGGTGAAAATACTTATTGCCTCATTCCTGAATCTTTGACCTCTGTGTAGGCATTACTTTTATGTAATATTGTCAACACATCTGGCTAGCCACAGGGTAGAGCTGTGAGTGCCACACAGTGAAATATTTATTCCAGACCGAAAGCTGAGGTGAGCACCCAACTGTTCCATTTAGACATTAATATCCCAAGTCCTTGCTTGAGGGAGCTGCCAGTGAATTCCCTGCTGGCATATGTTCTGGGTCCATCTAACAGGAGAGTTCACAGTCAGCAGCCTGAACCCTCAACCTTGTCAGTGTAAATAAAATACACGAAATTGTGCCTTCTGTGCTGTCCTCTGTGGGAAGAGGCATTGCGGCCTGCATGTCATGGCTGCACTAGCATTACATGAACACTGAATGGTACAAAAATGCAGATTTAAAATAGCTCTAAGTGACCTGGTCTGAGATATGAAATCCCACAGAGTTACATTAATATAATCTCTTGTGTTTAATATAAATGAGAATGAATGAGATTACTTTTTTCTGGGGATTTTAAACTGAAAATCGATTAGATCTGTTTATAAAGTATGGCCAAAAAATTTGCAAGAAATTTTAAAAAAAAGAAAAAAAAGCTAAGCCAGCTGTCATGAAGCCATGATAGGATTTTCTTTCTAAAAGAAAAGATCTTGAAAATGCTTGTCATTCATCTCTCAAAGTCTACATCTGAAGTGAAGTATGATCTTTACTTTCTCAGGACAAGACTATTTAACACAGGTCCTCCTGAGAAACTCCAACTTCACTAGGATTCTCTTAGTGTTTTTAATACAGCAGCATTGTCTTTTACACATGAGGCAAAGACAAACCTTTTACAGTCTGATTGTTGTTTCAGATCTTTGTTTTACTTTTCCATTATGTTCAGATGAAACAGTTCAAATTGAAAATTAGAAACATTAACTGCATGAACCAAAGATAGATTCCAAAAGAAGAGGCAGGAGATACAAAAATCTCTTTCTTTTTAGGTCAACCAGAATTTCAGTGTGTGTAAGTATGAAACTTATTTTCACTTGTTCTCTTTGATGTACTGCAGCTAGCTATATAATTTTATCAGACAGTCTGTCTGGGAAGATTCAATTTTATGACAAGTGAAAGAAATGTGAAAATGGTAATTATGAGGAGATTAAACTACCTGTACCTGGTTAGCTCATACATTAGGAGGTGGATATTTTTCCTTTGTTTTACAAGTGGCTATATGGTAAAATAAAAACTTTAAAAGTCCACAATGGAGCCTCTTAAATTAGAAAAGACCTCTAATTCCTCTGAATGTATTTTCAGAATTGAAATATCTATCTGAGTTGGACAGAGTAACCCAACTCATCTCAACTTCCACCTGCTGTCCTCAGCAATACTCCTTTTATGTCCTAATATCTTAAATGGATTAATGTTCTAAGAATGCTGAAATGGGATTGTGGAGCTTTTGTTTACCCTTGGGACAATATTCGTCTTCATTGACAAATTTTCTCTCAGTGCTTATTGTTGTTCCGAAGGTCAGTTTAAGGACATCTTAAAAGCCTTGCCTCCATTTCTACTTTTATTTCCTTGCTGAAGTAGTTCAAGAGCAGCACAAAGCATGTCAGATGCACTTTTGTCTTCAAAAGCTCAGAATTTAAGGGCTTAACCCAGTTTGCATGCAACTAGTCAGTCATACTTTGATTTCAAAGAGTGAGTGCAGATATTCAAGTGGGTAGGCGTTAGCAGAGTCGGTCCAAGCAGAACAATACACAAGTACACGGGAGAGAGGATTTCTTTGTTAAAACTTGAGAGTGCTTTGGCTGCGTTTTCTGTTGCACAAAGAGTGGCTGACAATCTAATTACCACTGTGTTCTGTGCTATGGAGTACAGTAGGTGAGGAAGGGAAGGTACTAATGCCTTCTCATGCAATTTTTCAATCCAGATCAAGCCCTGAAATCCTTCCCAAGTAGACATAAAAAGGGGAGTGGGGATGCTATGGAGTACAGTAGGTGAGGAAGGGAAGGTACTAATGCCTTCTTATGCAATTTTTCAATCCAGATCAACCCCTGAAATCCTTCCCAAGTAGACATAAAAAGGGGAGTGGGGATGGATATGAGCTCCTCTCTCCACTCTCTAAGCTGGTGCAAGATGAATCAGTTCACTGCCATGTGAGGGAACGGGCCCAGGTAAAAGTGTGGTGGCTTAGTATCTCAGTATGCAGGAACCTGACAGTGAGATTTTTTGCTATTATTCTTGATTATTATTCCCATAAGTATTAGAAGGGATTTGAAGAAGGGAAGGTGGGAGTCCAGCAAGCAGGGAACAAATAAACCTGAGTGCAACTTCACAAGCAGTTATGAAGTGTAGTTCATACTGCTTATCTAAGTTCAGATTTAATTGTGCAGCTAACTTCTTAATTAAAACAGAATCTACTTTATGTCCCACTTGAACAGTAGTGCTATCTGGGATGAGCATAAAAGGAAAGAAAATCAACAGTATAATTTGGATATATTCCCAGGAAGAAACTTCTGCTGTGGAAGAGTCGTGTCCCTTCAGACACAGCAGTACCAGTGGTCATGAGATTTTTCTTCTTCAGATCCACGTTTGTAGACCTGAAACCTTTTCTTTGCCTATAAAATACAGCAGCCACAAAGATGTTTGGTAGCCTGTACTAATACTAATGATATTCAGCAACAGTTCAACTATCAGTTCTTGTTTGCTTCTTCCATTCCCACCTTCTCTTTGCCAAGTCCACTTTTTTGGCTGCCCTGCATTTAGTAGTGCAAGATTTTTGAGGCAGGAAATAAGCCTTTTTGCTGTGGTTTATTGATATTAAACACAGAATGGCTCTGATCCACCACAGAAACACTAAGATCATAATGCAGATGATACAAATAAGCCCAAAACAGACTCTATGTTTGTTATAATTAAATATATTCTTCCCCAAATTACATATGGATCCTTTGAAAAATAAGACCAGGCCACATTGTCTTATATTCATCAAGCAATAGAATATATCTATGTTGCTGAAAGATGATACTTGCTGGAGGCTTAGACAAGGCATTGCGTATTTGTGACATGATTTAACAGTGCCTAGCTTTATTTTGTTTCGCCAGGTCCTAATTTAGACCACTTAAATGGCTGCTTTACATAGGCCTCTACTGATACAGTCCCTGAACTCATCTAGAAGACAGAAGAATGGCCAAAAAGCAATACTGCATAATTGTATTTTATTTTAGATGAGAAGAGGATTGAGAATACTTTGCATGAATTGTAGCCCAGACAGCTGATACCTGGGGCAACAGGAATAAATATAAGCTTAAAAGATGCAGTCATCAAGAATGAAAGAGAGTAATTGCTGTGTATAGATTATTCAATTATTATAATAATATTATAGCCACACAATACCAGTAATGGAAAAATTAAAAAATGAAAATAAAGTATCTGCTGAGAAACAAAAGGGGTGATCCACTAGAGGGAGACAAACTGAAGAAACTGTTGCACTTGAAATCACCAAAGAAATTAAGTGGAACAAATAGGAAAAGTGTTTAGACAACTAACCATAGCAGACTTTTTGTGTGTGTGTGTGTGTGTGTATGTGTGTGTAAGTAAATCAGCATTTTTACTCCTCTTACTTCCTTGTCAGTATCAGGAAATGTGGAATTGAATTTTGATTACTTGCTAAGTGTGTTAGCTCAGGCAAAAAGTTGCCACAAAAAATATGACATCTGTATTTCACAAACCCTATTGCTTGGATCTGTAAAGATTTCTCATTATTAACAATTCCATGGGAAAGAGCCATTGTTTTGATTCTTTCTGTTTCTTGATGGAAGAAATGTGTAGTGCAAAATATGTTTAATGACAGCAGCATTTCAGATTGCTTTTATAGCTCACAGGGTTTGCAAACAATTATTTAGCAATCTTTTAATTCAACAGGTTGATCAACATACAAAGTCTTCCTGACAAATAGGTGAAATAAAGGATTTTGGTACAAGACTGACCCACACATGAATTTGGTCAGTCCCACTTTATGTGATGGACTGACCTTGGCCAACTGCCAATACCAACACAGATGCTTTTTTATTCCCTGTTTCATGCAAGCAAGGGATAAGTGAGTGGCTGTGTGGGTGTTCAGGTGTTAGCTGGGGTTCACTCACCACAGTGCTCCCAGAACCAGTACAAAAGCCTTTCTCATTTCAACAAGGTATTGATGCTTTCTGTGTTGACAGTGCTTATCCTGGGTTGCCTAGTATTGCTCTGACCTGAGCAAATAGAAACGTCACCAAAGTTTGAGCAGCCAACAGAAGGTCCACCTTATACTCAGAGAAAAAGAAAATAGACAGCCTGAAAGGACGCTTCCTCTTAACCTAAGGCAGGTACTGTTCAGGTGAATTGTTACTTTGAAACATCTCTTTCCTTCCAGTGGGAACTTTGCCTCACTAGCTCAGGTTGAATTCATGGGTTACTTTAGATGCTCAAAGGCAGGCGAGGCAAAGCCAACTAACTACTTACATCTTTGTCTGATTTGAATTGCTCTATTTTGTATGCCTTTTGAAACCTCTTGCATTTTGACAATAGACATGCCCTGTATTCTAGTTCCCCTTTATCCTAGAATTAAAGATTATCCCCTGCTTTTGCTTTTATATTCTCAGTATTTTTTTCTGTGTTCTGACACCATTTTTAATAATACATACCACTTTCTTCAGTAGCAGTTATTACACATTCAAGTTGTAGCCTACTGGTTAAGCTGTAGGCTGAGCAGGCTCAGAAAAAGAAAAAAAGCTGAAAATTCATCTCTGACCTGAGCTAAATTTTCTCATGCTTCTAAGCTTACCTCCCCATTTCATAGCTAATCACTATATGTAGCTCAAAGTATTTGCACTCCTCTCTCTTTGATGATGAAAAGGATATTTTTTGTTGAGGAGCAGAAGGAAAACCTTCCTTACTTGTTTGTCAGGACAAGATACAGATATTATCCCACTTTTATCCACAGAAATCCAATAAAAATATGTCTCCTTGTTTGTAACTTTTAGAGCATTTATTTTCTTCAGGTTTTTTGGCATAACTAGAAGCCCTAAAGTTTTGAAGAAGTGGAACTTTGCTCAGGAGGAGTTTAGCAAGACCATTGCATGGCTAAATATGCCCTCCCATATTTTGTATCCATCCTATACTCCTTCCTTCCGTCTTTTTCTACTGCTGCTTCTCTCCTTTGTCTCACTCTCCTTCCTTTCCTTTTTTTGTTCTTCTCTCTTCCCTTCCTCCTCTTACTGCTTCTTTTCCAAGCCTTTTATTCTGGCAACTGTTTTTTGTTTCCCACATAACCACACAACTTCTCAACATTCTACTTTTCTTTATACTACCCCTGTTTCTTCTGCTGGACTGCATTATCGCTGCGACTCATGCACTGCACGTTAAAATCCCACATCCAAGTCTAGTCAAGGAGGTTGGATTCAAAATTTTGATTCAGGGCAGGGCTCCATCTCATCTTGCTGAAAACAGCAGACTTTACTCTGCCTAAGACAATCCAACCCTAGCCCACATTTGAGACTCACATTAGAGCACTGCAGTAGGTTCTGCAATGTTTAACCTGAAAGGCAGGAAGTTACTGGAAAACAAGCTCCTGTTTTGCAGTTTTAGAGGATAACACCCACTTGGATGAAGTTGCCATCTGTTGTTTTCTTGGATTATGTCAGAATATGTGAAATAATCTGGAAGGGAGAGAAGCAAAATGACAGAAAAATGCATGAGGGAAATAATGTCTGGAAAATTACTGTTGGGGTCCTACAAAGCAAGAGAAGGACACAAAATATTCTGGTTTAGATCTGGAAAAGACCTGCTGGAACAATAAATGTGATTGTACAAGTCACCAAACTGTGGCTGGAGAATAAATAAAGTTCCCTGGCTGCCATATATCTGACATAGTTAATCTTTATTTCTTTTCTGTATAGTTTCCCAGGCATAAATGGACTGAATGCTGTCAGTGGAAAGTGGACCAGAATCATCCTTTAGCTCATGGCAAGAAGGACAAAGTAAAGAAGCAGTTAGAGTAAATAGCATGTGGACCTAATGATGGGAACTAAAAGTTCCCAGCCTCTTCCTTCCAGCAAAACCGAATTGCAATAAAGAATCCAGCCTGCACCTTATAGCCTGTCTCCAGTTACAAGGCAGGAAAAGGGGACAATTTGAGGTATAGGGTTACTATCAGAAGTTTCATCAGTTTGGTGATGCCACATATACTTTCAATTTAAATAAATTTAAATTTTAAATAAAGTTGTTTAGGATCCAAGACCAAATAACATGATATCTGCTGGTGAAAATGAAATAATGTTGTTTATCCTCAGTAAAACAGAAGCTTTTGTTTTTGTTTGTTTGTTTGTTTGTTTGTTTTGTGTTTCTCCCCCCAGCTATCAAGGAATTCACACCCATAATATAGAAAGAACATATAGATATATATTATGTGCAGTATTGCACAAGGCCCAAAATTGCAGTATTGTATAGAATATGCATGTCCCAAAAATATTTTCAGAAATGTTTAATAGCACATGTTTCATCAAGGTGTTATACCATGTTGTATATGGAAAGAAAAAGACTAACACAGAGGTAGTTAATCTGTTAGCTTCTGAATTTAATCAAGCAGTTAATATACCACTAATATTTATTATTTTTATAAATGTTAGGCATGTCTCTAAGTGGTATTTAAATCTGATTCCCTTAAGCCGAAACAGTTTTACTGACTCAATGATACAAGCATTTCCTGAAAAAGAAGGACATATTTCCTGTATTTTGTTAATATTTGACAGCACTGATCCTGAGCGAGTAGCAACATGACAGTGATTTTGCAAGACAGACTTTAAAGTACAGTTGAAATTCTGTATTATTGTATCCCATGTAAATTCATTTACCAAGCAAAAATTACATAATAAATTACATTTAAACCCAAAAATAGACTCTGTTGTCCTTATTTTAGTCATAGAGTTAAGCAAAGTTAAAAAGGAGAGATGAACCTGCAAATGGGCTCTCAGCTGACAATACTTTCTGTCCATGCACTGAGGTTTCCTCAGTTTCAGAGCAGACAATCTGTAGAAGTCAGCTCCGTGCTTTGAGTTCCTCAAAGGAGGAGAGTTTTGCCCTCAGTGCTTAGTTTGAAAATAAAATCCCCCAAACCCCAGGAAAACTTCTGAACTAATCTTCACAGAAGGGACAAGGCTAACTTTGAGGTATTTCAAGCTTTTTAATGTTAATACTAGGATTTGCAATAGCATTCTAGGTTCTACAGAGAGACAGTGGGAAGTTTGGGATCAAAGAACTGACAGTTGCTTGGTGATACTCAGCAGGAACATCTTGTCTCTGAATTTGCAGTGCATCAAGTCAAATTTGTGCATAAACCTTCACAGGATAATCCTTAGTCTGAGGTTACGTGGCTGCAAGCACACACACTAAAATAATTGGATTAATAGAAGTGGAAAGAAACACATTAGCACTATTTTCAGCAACAGGCCCCACCCTTTTGTCACAGCTTTCCTCCTCACTGGGGACACGAGGAGATCCTTTTGCATTAACTGTAGCCCAAGCACAGATATCAGAAAAGAGCCCCTTGGTCCTTCTATCTTCCACAAGAAAAGAATAAAAGCATATAGCAGGAGCCTGTATTGGTCAAGAGAGTAAAAACCAGGCATTGCAGTAACGTAACAACAACAGAGTGCGCTCAATCTTCTTAAAGTGTTACCTGACAAAAAGTATGATTTATCTTGATCATAATTTCTAATTTCCAGTACATGGAATAGTGATTTAGTTGGAGAGGAGTCTTTCTTCCTACACAGAAATATGCCAGGAATTCCAACAATCAGAAATTAAGGCTAACTTCAACGGTGGAACAAATCATTCCTATTGCTTTGTAACCTTTTGATTGTTTTTTTGCAAGTCTAGTGAGCATTCACAGTGTTCAGGCCAGTGTCAGTGCTGGCTGCTGTATTACAGTGACTGTTGCACCAATGTCAGAGATGATACTGTTCCCTATTATACAGTAAAGATTGTGTCCACCCTTACTAAGAGGATCAGGCTGAGAGCATATGTTCAGTCTCTAGCTTCCATGACCTCAGATGCTTTCCTTCTTTCTTCAAAGTATTGTTTTGCACATGACTGCCCTAAAACTTTCATAGTTAGCTTATCCAATAATTGAGAGGGCTCAGTCACCTGTATTCTGCAGTATTTGCCATTCCTGCAAAATTTATATCATCTGGAAACAGTTATAACACAGTATGCTTGCTTGCTTTGGAATTACTGATGATAATGGAGAATAACAGCAAATCTCTTTACGACCTAAAAGCAACCCTTTAAAGATAAGGCACCTTTCAATTAGTGGGGTTTCAAACCAATGATTTATATTGTATTAATTATCTTAATTTTTCATTGTTCTAAATTCTCAGTTACCTTGCCAAGAGGTACCAGATGAGATGCCTTATAGAATATGCACATGTATCCACACTTGCTCTGTGAGACTTCATCTCACACAATTCGCAGTTATTGTCTTGTTTCTCATTCTAGTCTCCCTAGAAGGGTGGGAGAGTGTTGGAGACTTGGATTCATGCTGACCTAGTTCTTCCTAGAATCACACCTCTCTGCCTTAGTGGTGAAAGGCTCTCTAAAGTGCAAAGTAAAAAACAGTTTCCCATGGACTTTACTGCTGTAAAAAGGTTTTAAAAAAATCAATCCAGACTTTGTGGACTGGAGACAAAACAGGAGAAACAAGAATAGAATTATATCTCTAATCTTTGTAACTTTGATATTATTCAAGTAAATGTATAATGTATACCCAGTCTCTTTGAATCAGAGTCACTATTATAAGGTTGAAAACCCCTAGGTGTTACTCCAGTGCTATCCAGTAGTTTTAAAATAAATACTATATATTTTCACAACAGTAAGCTGTGCCCCAGATAACCAATTTAGACTTTCTCAGGTCAAAAGCTTCCCTACTGCCAGAAGAGGATAATGTCTGCATGCTTTGTTTTGTACAGAATATTCCCTTTATCCTCTCTATAACTTGAATCTGGCATTTTCAGTAAGATTCAATAGGTAAGGGCTTTGAAACTCTCTTGGCACCTCTTTAAATGCCACTTTATACTGTCATATTGTAAGAATCAAGTCCTTTTTCTTCTGTATTGACAAAAAACTAAAACTGCTCATGATCCTAAGCATTATTCTTTTTCTATTCAAATTATCTTCCTCCTTCCTGTTTCCTTTTTTTAATCTCTTCCCAACATTTCATTTACAGCCAAGGTGAAGTTGTTGACCAGTTGTCCAGCTAACCAGAACCCACATTGCTACATCAGTCATGGAAGGACAAAATTCTTGAGAAGAACTCTTTTCTATGAGAGCTTTTTGCCTGCTACTTTCTGGAGTAGATCGTAAAATAGCCAGTTCTGCTCATAATCTAATTTAATCCTCCAAATTCAGTTCCATATTACTGCATGGGTTTTCTTTAAATCCCTGTTGCAAAGACTTTCAAACTCATTCTTTAGGTTATTAAAATAGTAACTTCTCTTTCTATCAGTGCCTATGGAATAAAACTTGGAAATCACATTTTATATGTATATGTAAGTATACAAATTTTAGTAAAGATTGGTTAGTCCTATCCTGGGCTGCTTCTATTGCTTTGAAGTCTGGATTTGTTTTGCAGGGAAGTAAAAAGTGAAATTGCTTTGTATGTAAACACCATGCCAAGGACAGTTTTTTCAAGTGTGGTGATAGACGAGTAGTGATGCAAGATCATGCCAAATTGCACCACCTACATCGTACCACTTGACACATGAAAGATATTTTTGTAACATCCTGGTGAATAATAGCTTGCAGTCTCTTCCATTCTTTTCTCCCTCGAGACCCACAATTTCTTGTGGAGGATATTTCAGTTCTAGCCAAAAATGCAAACAAAGGGACGAAACATCAGCCATGCAGCACAGTTGTACCCAGCCTGTCTGTACACTTCTGATTGAGAAGAGCACTTTTACTCTTAAAAATATTCACTCTTCAGTCTGCTTCTATGCCAAACAACCTGATATAAAGCATAAGTTAGAAATTAAGCAAGTCAAGAGGGGAGTTGTGTGGGTGTCTTAGCAATAGCATTATTCTAAAAATTAAATCATGCCCACATCAAGTGATGAAAAGCAACCATACTACTTGTGGGAGCAGTATTAAGAGCACTAATTTTATTTAGTTTTGGTCTTTAATAATATGGGATGCTCTTTATTGACAACTGGTTGGCTTGAATTTCTTCAAAATTGGAATGAAATTCAAATTTCTCTGAAAAAAAAAAAAAGGAGGGGGAAATATGATTTGTATCAAAAGAAAAATGCAGACAGGGAAGAATAAAAACTAATTTAGTATATTAAGACTGATTTTCTTTGGGAGGTTTCTTCAGGATTTTTCCAAACAATATGTCAGTTAACATCTCACAGGCATTATCTCCTAAAGGGAAAATTTTGCAAGGCAAAGCAACAAAGGGTACAAAATAGTTTATGTGAAATTCTTCTTATAGGTGAGCTGAGTGACAACATAGTACTGTGTTGCCTCAAGGAGTGTTTTATTGTGTAGCATGAAGATGATGAGTTTTGACAAGTTAATGTATTACAATGGAATAAAGGTGTTGCATTCATTTAATGGAAGGAGATGTATGTTATTCTCCATATTCCCCTCAGTCTACAGAGGTGCTACCAGGAGCTCTGAGAGAAGGTATAACAAAAAGAAATTAAAATAGACTGCTCCTGTTGAAACTACCTGTTGTCTTTATTCATCATTTGTCAAATATTTTAAAATTGCATTTGACAACCTATAATGGCAAGGGAAGCACCTTAGGACTATTCCTTTCTGTGCTCCTGTACCTGGGAGAGACTGCAATCTGCATACTTAAATTAATGGCTGAAATTCAAGGATATGAATGTGTCGTGCAGGTCATTTATTTATAGGAGCTGGCCATCAAACATGGCTCGGAGGGGATGAAAATGCATTCTACATGCATGAAAGGCAGCAGATGGATTTATTGACTTCAGATGCAGTCAGAGGACACAAAGTGACATTTATTCCTTAAGAACCAGACACCACAGAATTTACTCGTGTGTGTGTCTACACTAAGGCAACAGATTGTGACTGAGAGGCTGAGCCTCCTTACGCACTTGTGTTTAATTCAAATCTGTTATTATTGTGTTCAGTGTTTATGTTTCTATCCTGCTAATCCGATTTTTTGCTTTTTTTTTTGTTGTTTTGATTACTTGGTACGAAACAACCTGAATATGAAGTCTGCTCCATATTAAAGATTACTGACTTCCAATTGTCCTCCACCCCAATGAACTTTTTTATTCCTTCAGGAAGAAAATCTAAGAACTGAGTCCACGTACGTGTGACGTACAGCAAAACCTAGCAGATGGATGTCAGACATAAGCTAAGAAAGAACACAAGATAGCAAGTTTGGATTGTCTGTTATCTATCAGAAAGTCGTCTGGCATTCTACCTTTCATGTCTCTCTGATTTTCTCCTTTCTCGAACAAATAAAAATGGGCATAATAACTACTTGTTCTTCCTGTACTGCCTGGGCTTGCACAATTCTACTGTATATTTCTAAACTATTTTTCCAGCTTTCTTCAAATAGAGGTACTTTTAAACTTCCATTTTATCAGTCTGCAACTCTTTTCCACCCTTTTTTTCAAAATAATTCCCTCATTTGTACTAAAATTTTCAATCATATATTTCCTTGAGCTTGCAGAATAACCATGATCTAATAGAAGTAAACAAACAAAGCACCTCACCCTTAGGACTGAGCATAAACTATTTACACTGCATTTTATGGATGCCTAAAAATCACTATGCAATACTGTAATCCATGCATGAAGAAGTAATTTCAGCTTCATTGCCTTCTATGGAGTTACAGAAATTGGAGATACATTTATTCCGGTGATCCTAAGAGTGTGAAAGAGTGTGTCTTTCTTACTTTCTCATTTATTTTGGTCTTCTGATACTCTCTTGCTTGCTTGAGGTGGAAAGGAGTGGTATGGTTGAGTGAATTAGAAAGCTGTATGTGAAAAAGAGAGCTATATACTCTTTTCAATTCTTTGTTGATGGGAAAGCTGTGCAGAGGCACAGAGCACAGCACCACAGCGCTCTCTCTGTTCAGGCCTGTCTTCCCTTGCCTTTAACTAGCCTTCAGCAGACTCCCATTTGCATTTTCCCTCCTTTGAAATGTCGTGCCCTTCCTGCTGCTCAGTTCCACCAACATACCTCTCCTCATTACTTCCACTTCCCTTCCCATCAGGATAAATATAGCTGAATAACTGCACGCCTCGGCCACTTTGGCACTGCAGGCCCAGTCCCCTGTGATAGCTCTCAGCAGCTCAGTCATACTCCATGCTCTGGAGAATTCAGAAGCACCAGCTACGTGGAAGCAGGAGGAAGTGTGAAAGGAGATGCCACTCTGCCTGAGTACAGAAGGTGAAGAGTGTTGAAGTCTTGCCTTTTTATGGCAAAACAAGGGTCAGAGTGATAGGACCGATCTTCCCATGCACACCTATGGTGTGAACCAGCTTTGAATGGATGGCTGAGGTCTTGCACTTCTCCCCCCTTTTACACCCAGCAGGAGAGTAGATTAGAAAATAGAACAGAAGCCTGATGCACCCTTGAGGGAAAGTTAGCTGCTAAAATCAGTAATGAAGTACCTCTCTTTTGCTGTTTGTCCTCATTTCATTTGCTAAGTGAGAATTTTCCTAGGTCTGTGTGGTGTCTTAATTTAAAAATGTTCCCATTTCTTTGGCAGCTGCAGCTTCCTCAGTTCCAACGATTCAACGTGTAAAATTGCTATCAGCACTAGGCAGGCTCTGCATGCTTTTACCCTGTCTTTTTGGAGGGAGAATTATCAGGAGTCTTATCCCTGTAACTGCAGATTACTCAGGCTCCTGAAGAAAGTGGAGGCTGCAGACACACGCGGATAACCTTTGTAAACCAGTTCACTTCAAAGGAGTCACATCTGAGATAGTATGACACAAATAAGCAACGTTTGATCTCATAGTAAACAACCAGCTTATGAAAATAATGGGGGGGAGGGAGGGAAGCCATCTTAGAGTTTCTGCACAGCCCTGTTTGAAGACCCATTCAGTGTCATTCGGTAGAAAACACCAGCTGAGGGCAAAGCCAGCAGGTCTCCTTCCCTATTCCAAAAAGCCTCCTCTGTCTCAAAAACACTGGACTTAAAATAGTCTGGTAGGGCTTGTCTTCTTCACACCCCCACAGAAGATGTGTGAAAGGACTGCTTCACCTCTTCAGAGGCCAAACAGAAAGATTGCAACAACCAGAGCAGAGTGTCTGAGGCTGCTCAAAGCTATGGTGCTATTTTTTTTTTGCCATTAGCCTAGCGGGTTTGAGGGAGGGGGGAGTAGGGGGAATTTTTTCCTATTTTAATGCTAAGGGAGGTTCTGCAAAGTTCTGCATGTCAGTGCCTTGTTTGTTCCTGAATCTGTTGTAATCCAATGCAAAATATGCTATTTGTGTGGCTTGGGAAGAAGTCAAATCATACAAGTTCTATTTATATGCCTAGAGGAGTTGGTGAAAAGGGTTAACTCCATCCCAAATACTTGGAATCATTAATCATTGCATCGTCAATAGCAGCAGCACCACTTTGCACCCATTTAGACATCTGCTTTTCCATTGATTTCTCAAACAGAAAGTCTTTTATGCCCTGTTCAAAGGGTTTGGGTGTTGGGATGTTTTTCTGCAGCCTGGTACTGATACTTGCCGGCTCATAGAAAAAACAGAGACCTGGTATTTAGATGAAAGTCTGCTTCTCCCTGGGACCTGGGCTATAGAATTGGGCTGTCTGAAGCCAAGAAGGATGATGGAAGGAGGGTTATTCACTGAAGAGCTTTGGTGCATTGAGAAGCAGGATTTTGTGCTTCACCCAAGAAAATAACTCCACCTGGTAGTTTAAGGTGTATGGCTCAGGAATAGATATTGCTGATGTAAGTATCACGTTTTCCTTCCTATGGCACTTGTGAAGGGAGTACTGTGTGAGGCAGAAAAACAGCTGGTAACATCCTTAGCCTCAGCTTCCATAGTGCTTTCTACTTAGGGGTACTTAGGTTGTTGTTTGAAGGGAGGTATTTAAAAACACAGCAGGGGAATTCCTTAAAGTGTAGATGATCTGAACACAGCTTTGCCACACCAGAGAGGGAAGGTATGCAGAGAGGATCAGAGCCTATGTTTTTTGGTCAAGTGAGCCATGTTCATGCTGACTGACTTCTCTATTTTTGGACACTAAGTATAGGGTAATGTGTCAAGCCACTAAGAAGAGTTACTACAAATTTTGAATATCAGGAAATATCAAGTGGCTTCCCATCCACTGAATATCTGGACATACCTGTAGCCAGAATGAATCAGGAGATAAAAACGTGTGATGAGACACTGGCTCAGACTAGGCTTTTGCACAACAGGACCATATTGAGTTTGCACAGAGTGCCTTAATTTTGGCATTGCCTGCCTCTATGACTGCTTCCTTTTGTAGCCTCAACATTCTTTTAAGGCAATTATTCCACCGTATGCAGTGCACAGCTCATGCTAGGAACTTATGCAGCTTATTTGTGGAGGCACAGTCTGTCACAGGAAACGTTGAACACCATGTGGGTTAAGGAACATTAAAGAAGAGTCTCTTGAGGGACACATGGGTGGTATTCCCTGGAAAGCATCCTGAAGTATTTTTAGCTCTGTATTTTCTCAATGTGGAATGAAAATAAGCCAAAAAAAACCAGGCAAGATTTATCCTATGTACGGTATGAGTCTATGAGAGACTCTGCATTCTGAAACTACAAGAGAATGGGAGCCCTTTAATCTCCTAGCAAAAGAAGAAAAAGACCATCAGACTTCCTGCATATTTTTCTTAAGTGGTGCTTTCAGGGGTCTTAAAGATTACCTAGTAGCACAGAATTTTGTGCTTTGAGAAGCTGGCATGCTACTGTTCCATCTACCTGGAGGTTAATGACTTCATGAAAACATCAATATTTGTGGATTCACATAATAAAAGATGTGTGAAATTCAGCAGATCAGGGATGATGCTCCCCTTTCTGGACTATTCCATGCCCTGAAACAGGTTTTTAAAATTAATTTTCAAAATGTAGAGCAATGCTATAGAACCTAATCTGGCTATCACAGAGATATGTTCATCTGCCTCCATGAAGATAAGTGGTCTCATTCCAGAATTACACCACAAAGACTGTGCTCATTATCTGTCCAGTATTTTTTAAGTCCTTGTTTCTTATGTTTCCTACATCTTTAATTCTGATATTGTAATCTCAGACTGGCCAAGGCACTCTTCCTTAAAAACTAGTCCATCAAAATCCATTCCTACGCTGACCACACTGATGCTTGTATTGCCTGGGTTCTATGAAACACTCCCTCCCAAGCTAATTTCAAAGCAGGTCTTTGTCACCATGGCTTCTTTTGGCTTTGAATAATAATATAATCATTGTGACCCAACTTCCAACCAACTCACCTTTATGGTCTCTAAAATTGTTCAGCCAGTTGACAAAGAAGTTATTTATTATTTTACATCATTCATTTACTAAGACTACTATAATCCTTAAAATTAATTGTTGTAACCAGCTCACACAGCACCCTCCCAAACCACAGAACTCAATGTAGGTCAAACTGGAGGGAATTTAATGTCTTCCCAATAATGATCTACATCTAAAGACACACAACCTGACTTTGAAAGAACAAGTTCAAAGTAAACCATCCTTACCTCTAGCTCTTTTCCTGAAAGTGTTCCTGTTATGGCTGAAGGATTTCCTCTCCTTTTTCTTCTTTTCAGAAGTCACTGGCAAATTCAAAGGTATCCCAGGGCGTGGCATTTGTTGTTGGAGAGAAGGCACAATGAGATTGCTCTTTGGTATCTCTGTTTATATTCTCAGTCCAACTTGGTTCTCAAGCTGTGGTTTAACAACAGGGTGAATCTATTTCTATGGGAACTTAGTGTCAAATCTCAAAGTCACTGTAATCATAAGAATGCATTATATGGATGCAGAGTCATTTCACCAATTTGTTAACAATAAATTGAAGAGAGAATTTTGTCCTAGAAGGTTAATGTAGATTTAATGTGGAGCAAGTATTCTCTGTCTAGGGAACTTTAACTTCATGTTATCTTCCTGAAGCCAGCATAAAATCAACATAAAATTGTAAAGTGAATGTAAACACTGTGCTGTGTGCTCTGGATAAACCAACTGAAATGTAATCATATACTCTTGACTGATTTCTATCAAAATTTGTACTGCTAAATGATGTACAATTCTGTGGAGCTGGTATTTAATGATCACAGAACCACTGTCTGAGTAGTCTATCAAAAAACCAACTCTGTGGTTAGAGAACTGAAGACATTTCATCTCAACATCTGCTCTTCACTGAGAATTGCAAACACCCTCATCAGTGGAAGCTGTCATATCTAATAAAAAGACAACTTCAATCATTGCTATCTAGGAGATCACCGGGAGAATAAGATGGAAGATGCAGAAAACGTGCATCAGCTGTAGAATTCTTAGTACTCTGGTTTTTATCATGACCCAGACCTCCTTTAATGACAAAATATATTGCTTTTGTGACAGGATAAGGGTATTTGTATGCCCTTATTTGGTCTAATAAAATATATTGTTTTTTCTAACCTAGAGAAGATATATCATATTTCTATGATTATAAACTCAAAAGATTCCCTGATGATTATCTGGTCAGAAATGATCATGCACCATATATTCTGCAGAAGATTTTACTTACTGTGGTGGGTTGACTCTGGCTGGATGCCACACTCACCAAAGCCACTCTATCACTCTCCTCTGCAGCTTGGCAAGGGAGAGAAAAGGTAATGAAGGGTTCATGGTTTGATATAAGGCCAGGGAGAGATCACTCACTAAATATCATCATGGGCAAAACCGAGTTGAATTGGGAATATTAATTGAATTTATTACTAACAAAATCAGAGCAAGATAATGTGAAGTAAAATAAACCTTAAAAACACCTTCCCCCCACCCCTCCTTCCTTTCCAGCTCTACCTCCTTCCCCAATGGCTCAAGGAGACAGGCAGTGGGAATTATGGTCAGTCCATCACATGTTGTTCCTGCTGCTGCTCAGGAAGAGGAGTCCTTCCCCTGTTCCAGTGTGGGGTCCCCCCCACGGGAGACAGCTCTCCACAAACTTCTCCAATGTCTATCCCATGGGCAACAGTTTTCTGCCAACTGCTGCAGTGTGGGTCACTCTTCCACGAGGTACAGTTCTTCAGACACAGCCTTCTTCAATGTGGGTCCCCCACAGGGTCACAAGTCCTACCAGCAAACCTGCTCCAGCATGGGCTCCTCTCTCCACAGGTCTGCCAGGAGCCTCTTCCAGAACAGGTTTCCCATAGGTCCACAGCCTCCTTTTAAGTATCCACCTGCCCCAGCGTGGGCTCCTCCATGGGCTGTGGGTGGATCTCTGCATCCCTGTGGACCTCAGTGGGCTGCCTCACCATGGTCTGCACCAGGGACTGAAGGGGAATCCCAGGTCTGGCACCTGGAGCACTTCCTATCCCTCCTTCTCCACTGACCTTGGTGTCTGCAGGACTGTTCATCTCCCACATCCTGCCCCTGCTTTCTCCAGTCACAATTACATCTGCACAGTAACTGTTTTTTCCCTTCTTAAATCTGTTATCACTGATAACCACCATTTCTCATTGGCCCAGCCTTCGCCAGGGGCATGTCTGTCCTGGAGCTCTCTGGCATTGGCTCTGCAGGACATGGGAGGAGCTTCTGGCATCTTCTCACAGAAGCCACTCCTGTAGCCCCCTGACTACCAAATCTGGCCATGCAAACCCAACACACGCACAGAGAAAAGTGGTGATTCATTATTTAGTTCTCTATAGGACAACTCATAAAATACACCTGAGTTTGAATGAGAACTTCTTTTGAAACAGCACATAGTCTTATGATTAAAATTTTTGAACTCAAACCTTGGTTTGTTATTCCAATGATTACTTTATTATTGGTTTAAAATCTGTCCTTGTTTCTAGCCCTACTATTAAACTTAAAGTAGATGGAGTTTCTGATAGCTCATACATAGAGTAAAGGAACCTCTTGCCCCCTTTCCTGTGTTGTGACTTTCAAGCTTTGACTTAAGTCATCTCTCAACTTCTCATGTCAATCAGGACAAATTTTCTGAGTCTTTAACTATAAAGAATGTTTCTTTCGGGTCTTTCAGGTACTTTGCAGGCTCTTGCCTGCACCCTTCCTAAACAGTAATCATGTGTCTTGGACTGTGGATCAGAGAACCAGAGGCCGTGCTTGCAGCTGTGTATACCTCAGTGCCAAGTACAGAGGCAATATTCCTCACAAGTACCAGAAATTCTACTCATAAATCCAATTTACCATTTGATCCTGGCTGTAGAACTTACACAGATGATTAATTACCATGAGCCCTATGACCTTAACAAAATAGAGACATGTCCTAAGGAATCCCTTGTAAAAATAAGTATTTCCTACAAAATTTTTATTTCAGTGTAAAGTTTTGCATTTTTCTGTTTAGAAATATATTTTCTTATGTTCATCTCATCAGCAAGTCCAAATAATTTATTTCAATGATTTGCTATTTTCATGGTTTATCATCCTCTTGGTCTTCATGACATCTACAAACATTATCACTTAAAGCCCGCCTGTCTCTAACTCTTTCTCTGCTTGTTTCCATGGGATTCAGATGCTTTCATTTTAGAAACCGTTGCCTAATAAATCTGGCTGACCAGGAGCTGCTTAGTTTCTTTAGGTTCATCAGGTTGGTACTTTTCCATTCAAACCACAAACATTTCCTTCTGGCATAGTTTCACCCCCCCAGGTCACAAACATGAAACCCCTTCTAAGTTTCACAAACCTCACACAGGAAAAAAAGTTGCTTGTAAATCATACATTGTAGTAGTACAGAAAAACATAAAGCTTAAAGCATCTCCAAACTTTGTCCTTAATTTCCCCTTTTGCTATTCACCTGGTTGAAGGTGTATTGCTAGTCACCAGTGCCTTGCTCTGCCATTCCTCACGAGGGAAGATTTAGCTCCTCAGGTGTTTCACAGCCTGGCAGATCTGCTCACAGTGACACGAGCAAACAGACCTGTCTCCCACGCTGCACAGCATCCCAGCAGTCAAGGAGGACAGACCTGCCTTTCCCACCGCCCTCTGTGGGCTGGGCTGGCAGAACCCACCAGCAGTCACAATTCTTCCATCCAGTGATGAGACATTTCCATTACTGTAGGAAAATATCTCACAAGTCTTACTTCACCACCCTGTGAAGTAAGATTTTAGGACCAACTAGGGAATATGTTTGGTTCTAAAATATCAAGGAAGGGGTAGAAGTATACATGCATGGATATGCTTTTATTTGGCAGCAGTAATGCAGATTGATAAATTCTATTAATAAACTCCTTAAAGCTGCAAGTCCCTAGTGGCAACACATACTTGCTCATTACACTTCATTGTATTACAATAATATAAAAATTTTAACTGGGCAGAACTTCAGTAAAACAATGAAATATTTTTCCCTAAAACCAAACATCATTCGCATGGAACTTCTGTGGTAAATGACACGATGATGGTCCTGTTCAGGACCCATTAACAGCAGTCTTCACCCTGGTACATTTCAGCTTTACTAATCGAAAACATACAGAAATGTCCCTTTTGTTCAGTTTTTCATTTATCTAAACTAGGCTTGGTTACATCTAACCAATGTTAATTTGGAGTTCTCCCATTCCCTACGGCTGCTTTGTGGATTAAGAGTATTTCTTTAAATTATAAATATAACTTAAATAAAGCTAAAGTAACAAAAAATTGTTTTCTTTTCTGGTAACTCATGTGACACTCTCTCTTTATTAAAAAGTAAAAATAGCTATGCAAACCATCTGATGGGATCCCTTGAAAGTAATGTGGGAAGATTATTAGAGCAATCCCAGAATTTCAACTCCACATTAAGTTAATAGAATCTATGAAAAACTTTGTGGAGCAATTTGTCCCTGAGATAATTGAATTTAAATCACAGGATTTATAGTAAGAATTACTTTAATCTTGTTATACTTGACTCAATTGCTAAAAGCATCCGTTTTACTTAATGTTGGTCTTTGTGGAGTAACTAACCTATTTGCTACTCTCAGAAAAATGTATCATCTTAGAAAAGTAAACAGGCACGTCCTTCATTCTCTGCTCTGTTTCTCATAGACATCTTCCTTCCTTCCTTTCATACCTTCTCTGTACAGCAGATTTTTCTCTTCTGAATTCTGTCAATTTGCAAGGTTCCCCACTGAGACTGTGTTCTTGCAGCATGTGCTGGAAGTGAAATAAATGGGACAAACTCTGTCCTTAAAAGTAAGCATACCCATCACTGGCTTGGCCACAGAAATATTCCAGTTTTCAGTACTACATCCACCAACTCTTGGGGAAACTAATTTTTCTTTTCTGCTAGGACAATAGTATTTGTCTCCCAGCTCATGTCCAAAGAAGATCAGGACCATGAATGCAAATCCATCATTTACTTATTCAGATTGGCCACACAAATGCTTTTATACTCACCTACCACTTCCACACATCTAGTTGTCTCTTCCTTTCACTTGTGCAAGCAACAAAACTCCACTGGAAAAATTCTGTCTCTTTCCTCTCTTAAGCAGGGAGTTGGAGGAAAAAAAGATCTGTTTTATTTTTTCTTTGAATACGTACCTTGATAGACTTAGAAAAGAAAGTTTACCAAAGTAGGAACTTTACATGCTGATTTGCTGCAATTGGAAAGTAATACTGTGCTTATTAGAACACAATAAAAGAAATGGCTCCATCTAAGTGCCAAGTTGTTGGGTGAGCTAAATTTTTTCCATTTTCCAAACAATTTTGCCACCTGTTTTCACAAAGCTCTTTTCTCCCTGTTTTTCTTTAGTTTTTAGAGATTATTTAACTATAACCTCTACTTTAGTTCTGAGCATTTATAAAGTAGTATATTTATTAATTTTTTCTGTGATTTTAAAGGATCACATCAGTAACCTTTATGCTTTACTAGTCATTTCTCTTTCTCTTTTAGAATCAATGTTTGTCAAAAAGTTGCATCTGCAAGGTCTGAATGGGTTCAAATGTTCAAAGTAACAGATACAAAAGTTTGTGCCAGGCATCCCAAAGTGGGCAACCACAAATGCAAAGCTGTGTCAGAGGTGTTTGGCTCATATGTAAAAGTGAGGTTAAAACACATCCTGTGTTTAATCATTTCGGGTCTTGTATTATGAAGTGAAACTTGAAAAAAAGGATGAAAAGAAGGAACTTGGGAATTACTGACCCATCACATAAACTTAAATTCCTCACAAAATAAAAATAAAATGTTTCTAATTACTTAGAAGATAACAGGGAGGGATGTAACTAATACAGACTTTTCAAGGGCAAATAATGTCAAACAAATCAGGCCTGTGGACAGGGTAGACTTACTGAAGCTTTTGACACTGATGTGGAAACCCTGCTTCACCTGAAATATTTCCTGGTGCTCACAGATCTAAAGAGATGTCACCAGGAGGAAGGATGTTTGAATATCCTCATCAGTAGTCAGGATGATCAATCAAGGAGTATGTTCACTGGGTTTGTTCTGGGCAAACCCAGACTGATGTTATTTAAGGTGAGGCCTCAGCTGGAGCATGGTGCGCAATGGGCATTGCATTTCAAGCAAGCCACAAGCAACATATCTGGAAGGGTAAGCTGAGAGGTCAATGATGGGAATGAAATTAGGTTGGTTGAGAGCAGAAGTGTGTGACAACAATCTCTAAACTCACCAAAAGTTATTAGTGAAGAGGCATGGAATGGTTTCCACATATTTATGGGGAATGAGATACAAATTGCAGGCAGCAGGTTTAGGTCATTCACTACCTCCCTCCTCTAGGAAGGCTCTAAAGTCCTGATCATCAGGGGTCTAAGTGAATTACACTTCCCATAGGTGTTTTTATGAAATGAAGCTCGAATGTCTTAAGCCTGGTTCACCAATATCCTTAAGTAAATGTGTCCTCAGCCAGGAGCACTGGCAGAGGTGGTTAGTGAAGTACCCTTCTTTGGTTTGAGCAAGCACCATCTACAGCCACCTGTGTCTTCATGCAATTTTTCTTCTGACTTTCAGGGTATCTGTTGCAACTTCAGCAGAAAGTCAGAGCAGTCAAAGGGATGGGATGACAAAAACAACCCCAGATGTCTCAGAATGAAGTCCATAAGATAAAATACCATTCAACAACATCAGCCCCTGATGTTGGCACTCAGAGGGAGGTGTTGAGGTGTTTCACCATGCCAGCAGAACAAGCAGGAGGTGCTGACACTGGTGAGGGTGGGGAATTTAGAAGTGGAAATAAAAATGCTTGGAGAGAAAAGAAGTGGGCAGTGGATGGTCCTTCCACAGGTCTGCTGCTGCTCCGGTAAAACACTTTTTCCCAAGGCTTTTTTCTCAGTGGCTTCTTTCTTTCTACAGCACTTCATTTAGAAAAAAACAGTCTTCCAGCTGCATAAATAATTTTCACTTGTTAAAACCCCAAAATCAAGGGAATTGTTTCAAATCATCCTGTTGCTTATAGGTAGATATGTGCTGAAGCAGCTGTTACATTAATGAGAAGAATAATAATAATGAGGAATGCACATGTTGGAGGAAGTCTATCAAAGAAAACTGTAGGCTAAAATCATTCCTCAGGTGCCAATGTGAGTTCCAGGCAGTAAGCCCTGTAAACTGGAGAAATGCAGAATTTGTTCAATAGTTTAGATGCTCTTACAAACAGAAAGCAGTGGATTTCAAGGCAACTATCAGGATGTTACTGAAAAAATATATCTTCCTTTTTTAAATGACCCATTTTGTCACTTCAGTTCTGTCTGAAGGATTGCCAGAGAGGTATGTGCATTTTGCTCTGCTTTTAATACATTTGTCATTTTAATGACCCACTGCAGGTTGTTACTACCTGTCTGTCTGACATGTCATTAACTGTCATTAACTACCGTGTTAATGGAATCATACCTTCAAATGCTATGCAAAATTATTTGAAAACCAAAGGCCTATTGGCATGTTTACAGTGAAAAGAATGAAGAACAACATTTCCTTGAAGATTTACTCAAATTGGGTTCGATACTATGTGCCAAGTAAAGATGTAGGTTTCATGTTAGCATAAATTGATGAGAATTAGTGTATACCTGCTATGTCATATATGCTAAATGCAATGCTAGTGGAAAAATACAGAAAAATATAAAAAAGCTCATTCTTTCAGTGCCTTTCTACCTCAATTTAGGGAAAAAATTGAAAGCTCCTTTTTCCACCCCCAGAGAATGGAAATGCTTAAAGTGGTGGGGACTTTCTGTGGCTGTCCAACCCCAGCATTGGAATCAAAGTGTGTTGTCCATATGTTTAAGTGTCCATATGTTTAAGTGTCCAATATATCCAAAATATTTTGCTTAGAAAATGTAGGCTATTTTCAATGCACTTCATGTAAAAAAAAGTCAATAATGAAACACTGGATTTGTTTTTCAAGTTTTCACTGAGTCCTTGAGGGCAGAGAACATCTTTGAACTCAGTAGATAGAGTAGGCTACTACCAAGAAATTCAACCCCTAATGTCTAGACTGAGCTGAAAAAATTGGAAAAGATTATTAAAAAAAACCCACAAAATAATCCAAACTAACAACATGACTTGGAGCAAAATCAAAAAGTCAGAATGAAATTAAATCAGCCCTCAGGCTGTGTTGGAGATGTTTTGATTTAGTTTGGTAGACCTGATAGGAGAATCACTGTCTGCTCCTGCTCCAAGTGCCTCCAGTGGGTTCTTCTCCCAGCCCAACTTCCCATCTTCTCAAGGGAACAGTTGGTCACTCCTTATTTTAGCAGGCAGCTCCCCTACCCCTCAGTAACAAATCTTAGGTGTTTTTTCCCCTTAAGGATGGGTTGTCACATCCTTGACTTGAGCCTGACTTCAATTCCCTTTGCCCTCTGTAAATGCAGCAATGTCCTCCCGAACAAAAAAACTCCAATAATCCTGTAATTCTGACATCTGTCTCCAAATTCCTTGTTGGTTTTGACAGAATTACATTTCCCAGCAAAATCCTTGGCCTGTGATTTTCAACCAGTTCAGCCCAGCAGCAGAGAGACCTTCAGTCTCGCCAGGAGCCGTGCTCTTCCACTCAGTGAGCAGAGGGAAATCACACAGGGCAGGGGTCCTTAGCAAAGACAGGAATCTGTCTCCTTGACGGAAAGAAGTGAAAAATCAGAATTGGCATTCAGGAGGCCAAAAGGGCAGGGCTGAGCTGAATTGCACTGTGTAGGTTTCACTTAGACCCAGCAGAATCTGTGCAGCAGCTGATGCCTGTCCTTATTCGACAAGACCTTGAAACGCACCTTCAACCTAAGTAGGTTGTTATAATCTTCTGGGGCCTATACTGGCTTTCCACTTATGGAAACCAAGCTTTGAACTCCAGGGGATGGAATGAGGTGAATACAATTGCATATCTAGTCACAGGTATAAGATTCAGGGCACAAAAAACAGAAAATGGGGCTGGAGGCACAGTGAGAATTGGAATTTCAGGGCAAAAGGGGACGTTCAGTGTGTGACTGAAGAAGTAACTTCAAGACTCTTAGAATTTTAAGAGACTCCATTTTTGTGGCTCAGCAAGCAAGGAAATGCAAGAGACTATATATGACATGTTTCATGGCAGGTGACTTTTGCCACAAAGCTCCAGCATGACCAAGGCTAAAGAGGCCAGATGTCAAGAGGTATAAACAACCATCATGTGAGACCCTCTGGTGCATCATGAGGAAAGGAGGGGAGCTGACTAACCTTACTCTGACACTCCTTCTTAGTGTAAAACTCTTTATAGTATGGCATTCCTCAGCAGTCTCTCATACTCTGGGAACAAAGGGAAGGAGACCAGACATCCTTGGGCAGCTGTTGCTCACCATTAGCTTTAGAAAGCTGCCTTCCAAAACCCAAAATGCTCTAAGTCATCTTGTTTTCTTCCTTTTGAGGTCACACTCTTACCATCAAGGCAGTTCATCAACTCACTGCTGATAAACTTGTTATCAACAAAAATAGTTCCTTTTTCTGCATCTGGAAGAAATGCAGCAATTTCGGTTCCTCAAACAAGCTGAGCTGCTGTGGCAATTCTTTGGGCCTGGCTTAGTGACACACCATCTTAACTTCATGGGAGTTTTCTATAGCCTTACTTAAATGAGTAGATATGTTTCATCTTTTTGCACCAGTAGTGCTCCTACTTCTTTGTAAATAGATGTATTTTGCAAAAGCTAAAGCTCAGATGGCAGTGTGCCTTTTTTTTGTATGAAAAACACAAAAAAAGTAAAAATATATAAAAATAAAACTATTACAAATAAAAATTCCTTTATTTTTTCTTTTAAATACAATTTCTTGTCCATGTTTGCACTTATCAAGTAGATGATCTGAAGATAGCTTCTTTTAATCAAACATGCTAATGATAAATTCAAAATGCCAGGTTTAAAGTGGAGTGAAGAACACCATTATTTGGGATGGTGACTAAGCTTCATTTTTTTTCTCCTCCAGTCCTACTTTTTCACATATCCTTCTACTCCACAACAACAGGGAGAAATGAGTGAGTGAAAGTGTTGAGTTCAAAGGAGATACAACATCCACATGAGGAGTTGTAATGCTCTGGCTGGTGTTCAAGGGGATGCTGGTATCTAGTAAACCGAGAAGGCTAAGGTGTACACCCTGTGTATTAATAAAAGGTGCAATGGAGGGCAGAGAAATCCTGCTGCTCCATGAGGTTGGCGTGGTGGCCCTGGAAATTAGAGCCCCCACCTGTGTCACATAAGGCCTACACATCTGTGCTGTCTGTTCCACAGTGGCTGTGCCGTGTCCTGGCTCCCGGGAGTTTGTCTTAAGGTGCCCGTGGGACCACGCGGGACCACCCCCCCGCTGTGGGGGAGCGAGGTGCAGTGTAACACTCAATTTAACCTCCAAAGGGGGTTAAAAGCCCAGTGCTGCGCTCTCGGAGCCTTCGCGGAGGAGTGGGGCCAGAGGGCTGTCCCGGTACCAGACCCTTGACCCTGGCCCCCTCCTGGCTCGGCTCGGGGCAGGGCGATGCTGGAGCAGCGATGCTCCCTCCGGGGCGCCCCTCAGCACCCAGCCGGGCCCGTCGGGGCCGCAGACCCCGCACTCTGAACTCGCACCGAGGCCAGCGGGGCCAGCCTGGGGGCCAAGGGAGGCGGCGTGTCCCGGTGGGGCAGGAGCGGCTCCCGGCGCGCCGAGCGGCTTTGTCCCCTCTCCGCGGGGCGCATCCTCGCCCGCCGGCCCCGCCGCGACGCCGACAGCAGGAGCGGCCGTAAACCGGCTTACGCCCAAGGACCCAGCTCCGCTGCCCGTCGGCGCTCTGCCCGCGGAGGTTGGGGACCTGCTGCGGGGTGATGGAGGAGCATGGGTACCCTTCCTATAGCGCCCGCAGCCCCGCCTGGGAGGAGCTGGTAGGTACATGCGTGCCTTGCCGTTGCACAGGCGTTTCCTACCCTTTTTCCTGCCTGTATTGTTCAGCCGGGGGGGTCGGGCTATCATCCTTATCTGTACCCTCCAGTCCCCCCCTTCCCCTCTTCCGACCTCGCTCCACGCCGGAGCCCGGCCGCCGGCTCTCGTCCCCTCCCGGCGGGGAGCGGGGGGTGGGAGCCTTTCGCCCCCGCCGTGTCTGACCATTTGCTGACGAGCTCGTCCCTCTGGGAGACGGGGAGTTCATTGCCCTTTCTGAGTTTCACTGCCCGGGTGGAAAGCCTGGGATTAGCACCGAGAGCCTTGCCTTCAACTTTGCCGAGGGGGGTGGGTTGGATGTTGACACCGTTAAACGCCTTCTCTTAGCACAGCAAGAGCAACGTGTCCAAGCAGCGTTGGGAGGCAGTTTCCAGAATGAGACACTTTTCCCCCCTTCTTCTGGAGCTAGGCTGGGAACCGCTTCCATCGCGGCAGCAAAACAGGACGGGACTGGGGGTGCCCTGCTGCCACCCTGCCTTGTGCCGTGTGGGGAAAGTGCGTGCCTTTGGGCAGCTACGAAGGGAGGGGAGTACCCAAACTGGCCAGGAGAAAAGCTGCGGTGTGGTGCCTTTGCCGTTTGTTTAAGCAACTCGAGGACCCTCCTTCCAACCAAAGGAAATCATGTCACCGGCATCCTCAGCAGGCGATAAAATCAGATTTCCCTTTTCAGGGCAGTCTGGTCCCGCTCCTGGGCTTTTCTCCATTGTGCAAACACACACACACACATCAGGCAGGGAGGGCTAAAAATAGGCTTTGGGTAGCTGCTTGGGAGATTTCAGGCTATCTAAGAGGTCAAGGCTAGGCTGCCTCTGGCCCTGAACTTGGTGAGGCAACATGAAGCATGGACCCGTGCCACTGCCAGGCTCCCCTTTAGATGGCTGTACCATGTTTTGCTAACTCGGTTTTTGGTCCAGGTTTTACTTGTAAATCCAGTTTTAAAGAGCAGATGGGGGAGACCCATTCTTTGCGTGGCTTGGTGTACACACCCTCAGAGAAGCAGCAGCCGAGCCCTGGAGATACAACGAACTAAGTTCACTCCCTTTCTTGTTAGGATTTGCAGCTCCCACAAATATGTTTTTACTACCCTCATTTTTGTTGTTAAGTTGAACATCCGCCTTCGCTGCCCTCTGCAGTCCTGAAGCCCCGAAACTGTTGCCGGAGATGCAGCTGTGATAGGGAAAACAGCTGTATGTGTGTTCCGGTAACATGGAGCTGACATTGAAAGGATCAGGCAAGGGAAACCCGAGGTTTTTGCCTGGAGAGATGAAGACATTGTGGGAGGAAGGCAGTGAAGTCAATTCCTGCGAATGCGTTATCCTATTAAACAGTGACATTTAAATTGCTGCCGTCATCCAAAACTCAGCTGAAACTCTGGAGGCAGATGGATTGCAGCCCCTCTCCGCTTGCAAATGCGGAGTCCTGGCTGAAGCATCCAAGCCCGTTTCCTTCTGTGCACAGGGCTTAGATAAACAAGGAGCACATCCCTTTTTTTTCTCCATTTCCCCCTCCCCCAGTAAGGGCCAGGATTTGGGTCATGTTTATCATTTCATTGCTGCATTTGTTAAAGAGTACATCCATGAATGCAGTTTTAAGGTTAACCACTGCACCAATTTGCTTTACAAGACTCTAATTTCAGCTGATCCACTCAATCCTTTACCTGGTAACCTGCAGGTAAAATACATGGTCTTTGTGTCAAGAGCCACATTGTTCTTTCCATCTGCTCATAAGCAGGCTTTTTATGATAATGGGGGCAAAGGGGGATTTAGTTGAAGACTTGAATGATGAAAGGAAAAAAATAGATCACAAACCTCTCTCCTCTGCTCTTAAAACACAAAACAAAGAGCAGCAGGATAGGGAAAACTATTTATTCCAGGTTTTGAATCTGTGCAAGTTAATCATCTATGCAAATTGTCATATTATTGGGAAGTGCTCTTCCTATAGTTGTTCTGAGAAGTGAGTGATGGACATTAAATGCAGCCTCAAGTCCTTTGCCTATCAGGGTTTGACTTGTCTGTGTACTATTCAAATTTCTATAAAGTCCTTTCATTAATTCACAGCACACTTTTTAATGGAAAAACTCTTCCTGAATCCAGTAAGACTTGTGTAAGACCCCATGATGGAGCTAAGTAAAAGTGACTCAAAATGTAAGGCTCACCCTGCATTCTTGCAAGAGAGGTTTGGTGGCATTCTAGTAAAAATGCATAACACATGACTTACAAAGCTCTAGACACAACTTGCATATTTTATATGAGACCTGATTCTTGGCTTTACCTTTCTCTTGAAATGCATAGACAAGTCTTAACATATTTGTAAAGCATCTTTTCATTTTTATGACCTGCCCTGGTTTGGACCTTTTCACTCTGAAGCATAAAACATAGTTTAGTAGTTTCCTTAACATTGTAACCCTAGAGGCTACAGGATTCCTTGGCTAATCCCAAACCAGCAACAAGTGATATAGTTACTTTCTTTAACAGTGGTATGGATACATGTTGTTATATTTTGGCTTCCTCTTTGCTAAGTAAGGAAGTCAAGAAAGAATGGTATCACTAATTCGATCTGCCGAGGGAGTTCAGATAGGCAGATCTGAAATGAATTTGTTCAGAGTGGGAAGCCCAATTAAAAACCATAGTTATCACTAACCACCAAAATTAGGAAACATTCAATAAGATCGTTTAAACATGATGAATAATGCATTGTTAATCTGACACACTATTGATTCAAATTCCGTCAGAACAACTTTCTGAGGTAAAGGACAGAAAAGTATTACCCTTTAATTTATAGATGCCAAAGTGACTTGGCAAAAAAAGATGTACAAATGCTTGTTATGAAGAGGATCAGTTTTAGGGCTAGAATCAAATAGTGCAGTAATCTCTATTATAAACCATAATCTTCAGTGCAGCTAGAGTGCATGTGTATTTGGATTTCTTTTTCTACATTGCATATGTATTTTAGTGACACATATCCTATTATTGGGACTCAATGTGGTTGAGCTGAAATGTTCTCACAGTGTATATATGTATATTAAATGTATAAAATATCACAGTGTAAGTATGTATATATTGAATATAAAGGGCAGCTCATCAGCTGATATTAATTGCTGTAGCACAAATGATGTCAGCAGAGCTGTTTTTTATTTGTTGAGTATCTTCCTTTGAATGCCAACCTTTCTTTATCCTTTTTACTCCCCTGCTTCAGTTAGGAAATTTAAGGTCACAACAAAGAAGAGCAAAACTGTTAGGTGAAAGACACAGCATATGCAAACATTGCATGTGTTTTTAATGGCTGCATATAGTCCCATGCTGTTCAAGAGCCCAACTTGCACAGGTCTAGTGGTACCATTTTTGCCAGAGTATTCATAGCTGTGGGTCACTGAGCTGAAACCTGCTGGTATTTCTTACACTGAGTCTGACATCGATCACCTGGGAGAAATCCAGCCGTGAGATGAAGGGATAAAAGTCAAGTTGCAAGTCCTTATTGAGGAGATCTTCATGGCTACCTTAGGCAGCTTTATCTGGGTAAAGGCTGGAACTGGACCCTGATTATCTATTATCACCTTTGAAAAGAAGAACAAGTGGAAATGGTGATATCTTTAAAACTCTCTTTGTGGCTGGGCAATGTATATGTTTGTAGAAACAACAACTTTCTATGCTAACATGAATGAGCAACTTGTGTATTTTCAACAATGCTTAACACTTACTTGGTTTCTCCATTTCGGAGAATTCCATAACCATTAAAAACCTGCAGACTTTAGAGCCTGTAATTTCACAGAATCCACTATGTATTTCACAGAAACCATGTTCTCATATTCTCATTGAACTGTTCTTGTGGGACATTTCCTATCATTTGCAGATTTAGGTTATTGCTACTAAAATCTTCACATTAAGTAAGCTGAGAGCATATTCCCAGTACTTTTTGGTGTTCGTGTTTGTTTTATTTTTATAGTGCCTTCTTTCCTGGTAACCACACTTTTGTGTTTGTACAGTCAGGGGTGAGGAAGAGCACACTGGGGTAGCCCAGGTGAGGATGCATGGTGCCCTCTGCATGGTGCAGAAAGTGTGCAGCAACTAGTGCTCATAGTTAAGCTCTAAAAATGAACAGAAGTTGAAGAATTGTCTTATTCTAACAGTAGCTACTATTGTTCAGCCAGCACTATTTAATTCAATGGAATTAAATGTAGTCAGTCTTGCTCATGTTCTGTTAGCACCAAGCATTCCACAAATCACAGTTACTATTATGTGCAAAACATGTTAGCAGTAATGAGGAAACTATATCTTGTTTTCCCCTTGCAATAGCCAAGTGACATTTACCTTCAAAAGAATTAAGGAATTACAGTGGGACATGTTCTGGCATAATTTGCTATTTCTGAAATGAAGGTGGAGGAGGAAAGGAGGGTGGAAAGACATAGGAGGATGGAAATGTCCACAAAGAAAAGGAGGGTGGAAATGTCAATAAATATTGTTCTTAACTACCTTTCTTCCTAGCTGTGCCCTAAGTTAACTCCCTGAGAGTGATGGCTACTTGCCCTACTGAAGTTTGGTCCCATGTTTTGAAAAATGGAGAACTCCCTCTCAGGTGAAGAGTGAGACAAGACAGAATTAGTCCTTAGTTTCACAATTATATTGAGATGTGGTATTAATGATGGGATTTAGACCTTATTAATATTTTAATAGGGCATGTAAATAATTTGATCAAAATGCCTTTAAAAAACTTAATACATATTTTGAATTTTTAAATGTTACTTTTGATAGTTTTTAAAATACAGCTTCTAGAATTGGTTCTACGTGGAGGTGGGTAGTAGAATCGTATTTGAAGTATCTGGTGCAGTAACACAGAACTAAGCCACAAGAACTCCAAGGCTTCATGGAAATATTTGCTTTCCCCTACACTACTAGAAATAAAAGCCCCAATAAAGAAATGAGATACTCTGGACTATATGAAAATCAAGACTGTGGCAAGGTCTCTGCAGTGCAGGATAGGTTTTACAGTTGTTTACTTTTTCTCATTAAAAGCTTTGTACTTAGGTATTCTGGCATTATATTAGTATGTTATGAGATGTCAGTTTCCTTTCTGGAAATATAAATAGAATTGTGGGAATATAGAAGCAACAAGTATTGATTGCTTTCTTATGTTTAATCCAGTCCACGCAGCTAGAAGTTGTGTTTTATTTAGTATTGCTGTGATTTAAACACTTATTTTGAACACTGACTACATACAAGCCACAATAATTTCGAAGTCCCACAATTCAGAACATGTGGTGACATTTTGAGACCGTGTGAGCTGCCAGAATCTGAGATGAAAAGGGAAAACTGACCCTTTCTTTTCCCAGAAGTAAGGGCTGCTCTTTCACAAAGACAAAAATGAATGGAGTAACAAGAAAATGAAGCTATGAGGAGAAAATCACTGAAAGCAATAGATGCATTTACTAAAACTGTCCAACGGCGCTGAAGGATAGTTACCACGGGGTCAGTGGCTGGAGGAACAGCATACAGAAAAGGAGCCCATCGCATCGGATGCCGTCCGTCCCAGCGCCGAAGAGACATCCTGCGCTCCCAGGGGAGAGCGGCACAGCCCTGGGCCGGGACGGGCAGGAGCTGGGCTCGCCGTCCGCGCCCGCAGCCGCCCGGTTTCGCCGTCCTTGCGTTCAGAACTCCGAGGGTCACCGGGCGGCACAGCGCGCACGGGGGTGCCCGGCGGGGGCGGGCGGTGCTCGCTCCGGTGCCGCGCCCCTCCTCCCGGCCACGCCGGGACATCCGAGGAAGCCCTGGCAGGTGCGAGGGCGCCGGGCGCTCTCCCCGCTCCCCGCCGCCTGTTCCGCCGCCCGGACTCACCCCGGCGCTCA
>VZRX01008466.1:355911-375104 GCA_013398075.1 Notiomystis cincta
TGTTTTCTTTTTTGTGGTTTTTTTTTTTTTTTTTTTTTTTCGGTTGTTGTTGTTATGAATCAATGTTGAGCTGATAGACATGAGTCTGTGGTGCTTCTGGAAGCAAAGAAAGAACTTTTACCTGTGCAGAGTCCACTGGTTAACATTTTATAGAGAGAACATTGACTAAAATGTGCCTCAAAACTATGCAGGTAAGATAAATTTATACCTGAGATGGTTTGCTCCTTAGGTTGGTGGTTTCCAACCCTCCCAGATCCACTGGCAAATAATCTTTCAGAAATTTAAAGGCAGGTTGCACAAGTTAGGGTTTGTACCTGTATCCTGTCTACTAAATGACAAGTTTTTCCCTTGCCCAACTTAATAATTCTATAAAAGGCATTAAAAAAAATCCTTCAGGCTTCAGAGGGTTGTCAGGTTTCTATCTATGCTGCTGATGCTGCATTGCAAGACTCTGTTCTTCTTCCTCTTCAGCATTTCAAAGGAACTGAAGATACTAGAAAGTACAGAACTTCTGATGAGCTCCTGTCAAAAGCAAGCTATTAAATGTGCTGGCAATGTCAAACTGTATGTTTAAAGACCCATCAGTGCTTTTTGTGTATTATCTCATGTTACCTGCTGTTGCCAGGTAAATGCAACTGCAGTGAATAGTTTTTTTTTTAAAAAAAAAAAACCATAATTTTTATTCCAGCTTCCTTAAGCTTTGCATTTTTCCATAGCTGCGATCATGTGTGCTTCAGATGATCTTACTTCTTGCGTAGAGACCAGTATTTAGAGCCCAGTAGTTCTCTGTGTGTGTGTGTGTGTGTGCATGCAAACCAATACTTTATATTTTCTTTGCTTACATTGCTTAGGGGAAAAAAAAAGAAATTTTTTTTTCATATGGTTTCTGTGTGCACCATTGAGGAGGAGATAAAAGGAGTTAACATCGTAGGTTCTACTCCTTCATCAGCCAGGGATCCGCTGCCTGTTTTACAGGTCCAGTTTTACAAAGGGCTCATATTTCAAATTGCCCTTTGAGATTTTGATAAATCTGTGTCCCTGAGAGGTTGTCTCACAGTGAGGTATTGGAAATGACAGGGAAATCTTATATTTTTCTATTTGAGTAAGAAGAAATAAAAATAAGTCAGAGCCAGGGCAAGAGGCATATAAGCTTCTGCTGAATTTTGTTACAGATGATTATACCTTTTCTTTGAAATATACCCTAAGGTTACTTGTAGCTGATCTACAGTTTAAATTACTGTGTGTAGGTGTGAGAGGTTATAGAGTGACTTTTTATAGAAAAAAATGTTTATGTTGTTACAGGACCATAATAGTAATCTGGGTTGGAAGACACTTTGGGAGGTCATTTGTCCCACCCCAATGCTCAGAGCAGGGACATTTTCAAGGCAACATTTGGTAGCCCAGAGCTGTGTCTCTCTGAATGTTTTATAGATCGATAGAATATGGTTCCTGATTTATTACAAATTAGGTATTCCCTCTTCTTTTACACAGCTGTTGAGGATAGCCTGTGTCTGCTGAGGAAGAATTGTTAGTATTTAAAGGCCTGATTAAACACCTTCAGGAGCAAAAAAAACCCCACAAACCAACAAACACCCCCCTCCCCCCCAAAAAACCCCAAAATACCCACCACCAAAAACCTTCAATGGTGCAACTTTAAGAAAAGTCTTAAAAAAGGAAAGTGCCTTTCTTCTTCCCTCCCATACCTCATAACATGGGGCAGGAGTGAAATGATGTGGTTGCTGTCTATTTATAGCTTCAGTAATGTGCCAGTGTAACTTATACCTAATTAGGAGTATTCTAAATAACTCATTGTTTGCATTACAGATACAGCTATACGATTGCAGATCAATAGCATGGAATTATGTCACGCCTTATCAAGGTCTAAAGTCTTTCTCCTCTATCTAAATTAAACCTCCCTGTCCTGATTGCTTTTTTTGAAAACTCTCCCTACGTGGCTGTGATTTATTTGCTGTGAGACTGATTGTATGCTGATTTAGTTAATATTTGAAAGCTAGGTTTTGAAGAGGGACTCAGGGCTCGGGGGAGCTGGGATGTGCTCTAAAAGGAAATTGCAAGAATTTAAATGATTGCTCCCTTTAATTTTTTAATTTTATGTATTTGTTTGTTTCCGGTGTCATTCTGTATCACATTTGGTGACCGAGGACTTGACAAAGGTGTAGTTGATCCAGTTGCAGTTGAGGGTGGCTGGATAGTGCTACACCATTTTCACCATTCCTCCAGTATCATTGGGTCTGGCCATGGAGGTGGATTTTCACCTCTTGCAGGTGGTGACAGATGACTCAGAAGTCATGAGTATGGTACAGAAAAAGACCCATATAAATGCAGCAACAACATGCAAGGCACTGAGACTTGATAAAATGTAGACTTCTGGACTTCTTGGCCATTTATGTTCTGTTTATACTTTTAATGCTTTCCCTCTGGTAAGTCGTTTATCATGGAAATAATTATCGAGCTTTTCAAGCTCTGCAGTTTAGCTGATAGACTGTGTTTCTTGTTTGAGTCCAAGCTTCATCTTTCATTTTATTTGACCTTCGACCACATAAACTTTGTCAGTTGTTGCTAACACCACTAGTCAGTTTTACCACAGCCTATGATGATGGAGAAATAGTGATTCCATCTCTTCTCCCCAAGGAGTTAAGCAATTCTAAGCTTCTGATTTTTGGTGTGTGCAGAATTTTGTCATGTACAGAAAAGCGCTTCTGTGGGTTTTTTTCATTGGAGAGATATGTAGTGTAATTTAAACAAAAAGAAATTTATACTAAGCTATATGACAAAAATATGCAGTATCCACAGGAAAAAAAAAAGTAGTTGGTAGCACTAAATTTTACTTGAAAAATTTGATCAATGATTAAGGCCTAAAACTGTATGCAAGGTTGTATTAGAAACACATCTAAAGGAACTTTTATTCTTTAGGTAGTACACCTTGTATAAAATCATTATTCATCTTGATAGTTACAAATAAGGAAAAATGTTCTGACATCTAAGGTTTAATGGTGGCTTTTTTTTAATTGCTAATTATTCTTAAATGGAAAGGGTGAAAATCACTAGCAGTATCTTATAATAGACTTAGTTTTCTGTTCTTTAGAGCCTCATAAATTTCACTGAATCTGCACTTAATTTTTACTCTAGGGAATGGAGCTTACAGGGGGAATTTCTATACATGCTATCTGAAAATTGCTTATTCTCAGTTTTAACAGACATGCTATGATGTTCTTAATCGGTTAGAAAAAAGAAATATCTCCTTTTTATATATTGGCAATAAAACTAATTCTAAACTTAAACAAGGATGTGGTCTTGCATGTTTTATTGCTCAGAGTTAATATATAGTGAAAGCTCATTTGAGAGTATTCAGAAATAAATGCTGCTCATCATTGCAGTCTCTTGGCAACCTGTGCTGGGTTCATTGCATATAGGCAAGCAGCTGCCTGAGCATTGGTGGGAGGTTATCTTTGTTATTTTCACAAGTTGCATAGAGGAGACTTTGATTTGAAATGTCAGCATCCTGGGATTTGAACAATGGGGATAGATATGCTTAACGTTCCTAAAAGCTTCAGTGTAAAAGAGTGCAGGATGCAAAGGGCACTCTGCACATTTCATCAGTGCAATTGAAATGGAATTTAATGTGTGGAACAGGTTCCTTTTGAAGGTAGATGAAAGCAGAGGCAGAGGATTGTTTACAAACAAGAAAATCATTTATGAACAGATATTTTGGGGCAATGTCTTGCAAGTACACATCCCAGTGAATGCTTAACTTGACTGTCTGTCTCAGTGACCTCTAAGTCTTTTATTTTGGCCTCGACATGGGCATAATGTTGCCAATGAACAGGACTGTTCTTACAGCTTCTAAGGGTGTCTTCATGTGTCATCACTGCCAACAGAAGCTTAAGTGAAGGCTTAGTGAAGGAGAGGGTGTTCAGTGCGTCAGCAAGGAAGGACGTAGTACTTAAATCACACGTGTGTAAACTTCTGCTTCAGACAGAGAACCAGACACACAGAAATCAGGAGTATCTGTGGAGTAGAAGTAGGAGCGAGAAGTGTGATTTTAGTGCTTTGTGCAGGGTTCTTAGTATGAACCTAACCTGCACTCATAGTAAACAGATCCCACTGCAAAATTTTATAGCAAATAAGAGGCAGGATTTAAGTGCCTGTAGATTTTTTTGGCTGATGCACAAGTGTACCTAGAAATACCATGGGGCAATTTGCTCAAGAAAATGACCTGTGAGAGTTCCGTGTCCAGCTCCGTATCAGGTGTTGCCTGTTGTAATGATTTTGTGACAGCTTTTCTCCAGGAAGAGAGGTGCTTACAGGGCAGGCTTTATTCTGTGAGTGGATCTTAAAAGGTATGATATTGCCTTGAGGGCAGTGTTTGCTCTCTAGAATTTTTCACTCTTTTTCTGCAATCTGTAGCTTCTGAGGCATTCCTTGTTTGTTTTTCTTGTTTTCTTCAGGTGGGTCTCTTCCATGAATTTAATATATTTCTAATTGCTGCTGTTGGAGGCCAAATAGTAAAACATGACTGCTTATCTTAAAAATCCAGCTACCTCTTTCCATCTTTCAGTAGTGAAATGATGATGTTCTAAACTTTATATGTGTTTTTGAGGAGAAGAACTTATTTTGATTTTAAAACATTTATTACCCTAATCATTTGCTGCACAAACAGGGAAGGTGTAGTAGGCTAGCGGGATCTGCTGTGAGTGAACTGTTTGAAGTTGTTTTCTGTTCTCGTGGCTTTTCTTTTCTAAAACAACTGGATAGCTTCAAAGGGCTTGTGTTGCAGTGAACACCAGGGTAGAGTGCTGGGCCATAGTGATGATCAGATATGGCAGAACACCAATCAACAGCTATTTTCTTGGCTGGGATGTACATAATGACCTGTGGTGAAAGCAGCAGTGTAGGAATCTGTGCTCAGGCAGGATCCATGACTGCTCATCAAAAGGAGGAGCTCTCTTTTTGGGGTATAAGTGGATGCTCTCACCTTTCTTTTTACAACATGTACTTCACAACTACTTTTGCAGTGAAACTGTACCTCTGATGTGATGGTGATGATGGTGAAGATTTTTATTGTATCGTGCTTTACCACTTCAGCTGATAATGTCAAGGAGGTGTCTCTCTAGAGGAGAGCAGTGCCACAATGAGGTGCCCTAGGCAGTCCTAAATGAACTGCTTGTCTTCTGGATCCAGTGCAGCCCTCTTGGGCTTTGTTCCTAACAGAGCTAATTAGTTGAGGTATTACGTCATGCTAAAGCAGTTATCTTGCTTCCAGTTCCAACGTGCTTCATTTAGCGATAGCTCACATATCTCTGCAAAATACAGCATTGTATTGTTTAGGCCAGTCCCAAAATACTTAGGAGGAGAGATTTATAGCAGGGTGGTCAGTTCTATTTCCTTATTTCTTTGGTCTTTGCACAGCCTGGGCCTGTTTTCTGCTCCTCCTCTTTTCTTGTTTGTCTTTATGTCACCACCAAACTCACCTTTCAGCATCCTAACCAGCCCTTGATGTTTTGCTCCCTCACTGAAAGTAATGACTGCCCTAGGAGTAGCCTGCATTCCCTTCTCTCTGTGCTTATTTAGGAGCATGGTAACTGAAAGATTACATGATGAGGGAGAGAGTATTGTGTGCTTCCACTTGACCAGGAGAGGAGAATCCAAAGCTTTGCATGTTCTGTGCAGGAACAGTATTTGCCTTTTCCTATCTGCATGGTACAGTGAAGTACCACTAAGTGATGTGCAGCAACACTGCAGAAGCATCCTTGTAATCACCTTACTGCATTACTGGGATCAGCAGAAGTGGAAAACGGCAGTGGGGTTGGACCTAAATAATCTTTAAGGTCCCTTCCAACCCAAGCTGTTCTAGGACTCTACGATTCAACGAAGAACTGTCTCCTATTTTCACCCTCTTCATTTTTTTTGTAATCTGTGTCCCCAGTAAATAGTTAGTATAAAGCTGAAGCAGAAGCAGATTCAAAGTGCCATAGTCCAAGTAAAAATGCTGACACATTGAGATGGTCTAATCAGGATCAAAACTTCCCTGGTACAGAATTTTCTAATGTGTGTTTGTTGCCTTTTTTATTTGTTTGTTTTGTTTTTAATTGTCCACTGGCCTAAGAAATACAGTTATTGTAGCTAACAATACTGTTATAACACACACTGACAAAATCCAGATAACTCGAAGTTGGGCTGACACTTGATCCTTTACTCATACTATTGTTCCATAATATTTTTTCCTCCATGACATCATGAACTATGAAAGTGCCAACATTTTTTTTAACTGCTTAGCCTTTTCTTCTTTCATGCTATAACCTTTATGTTTTAAAATAACTATTTTTTCTCTTTTTTTCTTGAATTTTTTTAAAATTTAGTGTACATTTCAAGAGGAACCTGGTGGCCATGTGAGAATGTTTGACATCTGTGGTGCTTTACCACCACATATTCCAAGCAGTTGTCACATGCATTTATCTGCAGGGGTACAATGACATTTTTCTCAGCAGCTGTATCCATGACAACAACTGGGAAGGTCCATGCCTCCCTTTTAGTTTTCAGAAGAATGTGAATTCTTACCTTCCTAATGAAAGGCCCAGAAGCAAAAGCTGTGCAGTTTTAATCGTGGCATATTCTCTTCAGTCATTCAATAATGACCCCTCCCAAGTGTCTTAACACACACTGACAAAATACAAATACACACGGATCCATATGTACAGACAGAAGAGCAAATGTCTGTTTCATGACCTGCTATAACCAAGGAGGAATTGTGGAAGTATTTGAAAAATGAGGGTACTCAGGAAGTTTATTTTATTTTCAGTATGGAAATCTGTACAAGGTATGCAATTTAAACATTTAAGTTCAGAGATATGCCAAAGAGTGTATCATCATGAAAGGAATTTTTGTACCACAACAGAACTGTTCTCCCTGTATGCCTAGCAATCAGAGTTGCTCCTGAGTAGTGCACTGTCTGTCTGTCAATGTCATCTTTAAATCTAGTGAACAGTATGTGAAGTGGTACAGAAGTAGTCATTGGGTCAGCTCTTGAAGAACACTCAGCATCCAGCAAATCCAAAGTGACTTATTTACATGCCTAAATGGGAGTTGTTGGTGCTGAATGCTCTTGAAAATTTGAGAATGTTCAAAGCAGGCTGTTATCATGAACAGAGCAGAAGTTGGAGAATAAAACAAAGGGCCTGGGTAACTTTATATTACCTTAAACAGAAATCTGAGTTCAAGGACAAGGCTAATATTCACATCCTGCTGATATATGGGCTGCCAAAAAGCAGTAATTTCTTAGGAGATGAGATTTTGATTGCTGTGAAAATGAAGGTATAAGACACATTGCTTTAGGAGACTTAACATCCATTTTGACACCTCTTCATGTACTTTGTATGCTGTTCTCACAAGTAGTTTCTGGACCTCCAAGAAGAGCCAACTTATACCAGGTTTTCAGATCACTTATTGCTTTAGGAAACAAGAAACACCATGACAGATGCTAGAAGTATTTAAATTGATTTATTCATAGTTACCTGTACAAATACTGTCTATTTTTCCCTCATATGAATGGGAGTGTGGGAAGCAGGATAGAAGACAGCTTGCTTACTTGCTTACTGTTTTCTGCCTCTTCCTTCCTGGTGAGGAGTGGGGAGGGGAAGGAAAATTGGTACCTTTCTGTTTTGGTAAATTGCAGGAGGACAGGGAAGCCATAGAAATGATGGAAGGAGATGGAAAGGCTTGTGAAGAACATGTTCAATTGAAGAAAGCCCTGAGAATTGCCAATGTACAAAGAGATTTACCCTTACCTCGTTTTAGGTAGCCAGGGAGAGGTTTGCATGCAAAGCTTTTAAATGTTTCACTTGGTTGTTCAGAACTTTCATTATTTTTAGGCTTATTGTACATTATACTGAAGTATTTCCAGGGTTCGGAGTTGTTTTGTGCCTTTTGCTAGGCTCACCTGGAGGAAAAGGAGGTGGAGGATGGCTGGCTAATGGTTCTGTTATGCCACCAAACCTCAGTTCATGACTGTTTAGGCTAAGATCAAAAGCTTTTCCATTCCCAGGCAAGAAGAACAAGAGGCAGCTATGACAAGCTCAGGAATCCCGAAGGACAACTTGGATTCTCCTCCAGAGAGAAATCATTCCCCAAAAGAGTGAACAGCATATCTAGAGAGGCTGTTACAAAGCCATTACATGGAAAATCTGTCTGTTTACCCATCAGGGCATACACAAGCCTGGCTTATCTGATGATTTGTAAGAGAAGTTGGAAGCAAGATAGAAGCCCTTGGGAAGTGGGGAGAGAGCCAGATTTACATGAGTTTTGGAGCAGAATAAAGAGAGGTCTTTTCTACTTCATTATGAAGCTTCTGAACTGTTCCATGAGAGGAAGATCAAAAGACTTCTTGCTGGAAAGGATGTTGGATGATGTCTGTTTTGTTTTGAGCTCCCAGACTACCAGCAAAAGACTGCTGTAGATCTGCCCCAGTGATTGAAACCCCAAACCTTTAATCTTTTCTTGTGAACAGCTTCTTGTGAATTTTAGTGAATGAAGTAAATGGAAGTTCTTAATCTTGGCAAATTCATGGGTATGATAGAGAATATGACCCTCTTATCCTTACAGGAAATGAAGAAAGCCTTGGAAACCAATTAACTGGAAAAGCAATTAAAAAGAGATGATTTCTATTACATGACCATAGTTGCCTTTAAGAGAACTTTGATTTTGCAGACAAAAGTGGCAGAGGAAGAACTGGCTGTCCTTTTTGAAACCTCAGTTGGTCGAGTAGTTTATTATCATGGGACTTGTGGGATGTCCCTAGTTCTGGTTATGTGTCCACAGACACCTTCTACTGGAAGTGTTTAACCAGAACAAAAGAATGTACAGGAAGTGTCCATGAGTTTTCAATAAGATGTCCCCAGAGAATGACCTTTGGATGCAGCATATTGCCAGGCATTTAAGGTTCCTCTCTGTTTCTCAGCTGTGAGTGGCATGGCTGGGGGGGGGTCAGCTTCCCTTTTCTGGGGGAGCTGACGGGCAGCACCTGCCACAGTGAGTCAGCAGGGCTGCACTGGCATTGGCCGTGGCATTCCCGCACCTGTCAGGAGCGGATGCCAGCCAGCCTGTGACAGTGTCAAAGGAAATAACTATTCAAGGAACAGTGGCACACTCCACAATCGGTATTTCACTGCTGTGCCCTGAGTTAGTGCCCCAGGAATCTCCTCCCAGCCCTGTGTTATTGGGAGCACTGTGCTTGCTTCTGTTCCACCGCTGCTTTTTCTTTTAGCTTCTACATTGGTTACATCATTTCATTGCGAATGATGTTTGGTTTATGCTGAATGCATACCTGATGGAACTACTCATTTGAGTTCTTGGTCTCTATGCCAATAAACAATATACCTTGGCAGCGCCTAGCATTTTTTCCCAGTGAACGTGTCAATGGTTTCAGGGACTGGATGGCAGTAGAAACTCATGGATGACCTTGAAATAGGTGTATTTTGAATGATCACTCCACTTGTTGGTTTTGTTTTTCCACTTTGTAGCTTTTTGTCCAACAAATTTATCAAAGCCAGAACGATAAGTTTTCTGAGAAAAAACTGTATGGAGTCATAATTCAGCAGTTCAATGAACTTCTTGGTTTTAAACCTCAATATTACTTCGGTGAATCAATTTATCAAGAGAACAGGCTATTTCACTAGAAAGATCTGAAAGAGAGATAATTAACTCTGAAGCAGGTTCTGTCTGTCTGTCTTTTGTCCAATGCAGTCTGGAAGCAACTTAATAGAATATAAAGTATTTAAAATTTCATTATCTAAAATTGCTTTCCTTAATTCCATTCACTTTACATGTTGTAACACTGAATTAGTGTATATTCTGTTCAGAACTGCTAATGAACTACATTCTATTTACCTGGTTACTCCTAGGCTTCTCTAATAAAGTAATGAACTAATAACCTTCAGAGTTGAGGTACAGCAGATGTATCTGGAAAGGTGTCTGGTAATGATGGTAATAATAAACAAAACAGATAGTCTTCTCTTTTATTACAGATAACAAACACTGTAACAGTGGAAAAAAGTCTAAACTATGGGGTTTGAGAAAAAGGGAGTCTATTTTTTGATATCAATATTGTTTTTCAGCTTAATCATCTGCCACTTGGGTTCACATTGTCCACATATCGTGTCCATGCAACATTTATTAAGAAGATTTTTTTGAACAATTGCTCCATAAATGCATATATTATGTCTTTCATTAGAGAATTTGTACTTTTTATTATGCTTTGCCTTCAAGAAATTGCTTTATGATGCAAATAAATATAGATAATATCTATCATCTGAAATGCTTTTAACCATCAGTCTGAATATAAAACTGTAGTGCTTTTTGAGATGAAAATAGATTGTCAGAAAAGCTATATGAAAAATGAATTAAAAAACTATTTTGCTAAACCAGATCGTTTTACATAAAAGTTGTGTAGTACATACAGCTAACATTAGGTAATACTGGGAAATGTAGCTTTTGTTTTATGAATGTAATTATCTCTTTTGTAATCTCTAGAAGAAGTACTTAAGATGGGATTCATGTCTCTTCATTTCACTGATACCGAGGTTAGTCATCTACCTTGTTACCCCCACTCTCTCTATAGCCAGTGGAAATAAAAAAGGTGCTTCTCCAAAGCAATTACTCTCATTTGCAACCCCCATCTTTTGGACATCCCTTTTCTTTTTCATCACTTTCTATTATCTGACCAGCTTTTACTTTTTCAGTCAGTAATGGGACTTGCTAACATGGAGCCTGTTGGATATCAGGGATTTCTGTAGGATATTGCTCCTTCCCTTATCCCTCTTCACAGTAATTTAGTTTGGGTGTCTACTAGCTGCTCTGGGGTGCATTCATTCTCTTCTGCTGTAATGTACATAACTGCTCCAGACAGTTAGAGGTGATCTATTCTGCTTCCAAAAAGGTGACAGGTCTGGTGCTCAATAGGAAAGGAGTTACCAAGTCCTGCCTTTAGGTCACCTCCTAAAATGCTGTATTAATTACCTTAGAAGAGTTGGTTAAATAAGAACCTGAACAAGGTAGCTGTGTATTTGGATAGCAAGAGCAATTCAATCACAAATAACTTTCTGAATGCTCACAATCAGAGTTTCACTCCCTGTTCAAGGCAAATCTCACAGATCTAATCTTTCTCATGCCCTTTCCCACTACACGAAAATGACTTTTAATAGGGTAGTTCTACCAGTTTAAGACTGCTCTGTAGAGGTACAGTGTCAAATGTTTTGTGATTTATTTTCTAAATATCTTCATGGAAGGTATGAATCAAAATTGCATGGGAAAGGGAATTGCATTTTCATTTACTAAGTATATCAGTGAATTGAATTTACACAAGACTTAGGAGCTCAGCTGACTTCTGCAGAGGCAAGCACTGTATATTAAGCATTAAAGTTGTTGTTTGCAAAACAGGGAAAATGTATCTTGCAAAGAACACCTAAGGCATTTTACTTTCCTTATGTATCAAGAAAGTATTATAAAGAATGTATTATAGATAGATAATAAGTATAGAAGAGGCAGATTTAATGAGAAAAAAGGCAAGTGCCATTCATTGGTGCTGGAATATAAATAACTGATTTTTCTTTATTATAAGGTTGTTTTAATCAACTCCTGGTTTAGACAAGAAAATAAATGATTTTTTAAATATAGGCACTAGTTAAAGATGTTAATAGAAGCTTTTAGGTTGTGTAGACAAGTTAAGGTGTTGTGTCAAGTGGTTGAGGTGACCAAGGAAGGCAGAGGGTTTTTGTTCAGTAAATATTACAGTATTTTCACTTCTTCTTGTTGCTTCCATGCTTTTTCATACCCATCCTTCACTCCAGTGCATTTGGACTTTAGTCACTTTTGTCATTGCATCCACCCTCCCTTTTTCTTCCTATGTGTCATTATCCTCCCTCTTCTGTGTTTTGGGTTCCCGCCTGTGTCACTTGTGCCTTTCATATTTCAGTCCTTAAATTACCCATGGGATAGAGGTCATCCATTGCTAGGAGATTTTTGTGTGAACATGAAAGGTGCTGGGAGAGGAGCAGAAATGCTTTCTTTTCTATGTTTCATTTCTTTTCTTGATAACCCCCCCACTCTCTTACCTGACAGCAGGCAGTGAGGAGGAGCAGGAGTGGCTGCTCCCTCCTTCAAGCTCCTGGATGATTCCCTCCAGTCTGAACCACACCAATGCTGATAAGAAATGCAGATGTTTAAAAATATCTCGAATAGCTGAAAATATTTGGAGTGTAGCTTTTTTATTTGTAGATGGAAATTCTCTTTTCCTTCAAAGTGTTGTGCTCATGGAACATCCCAAACTGGAAGCTCAAAATATTGCTTTATATAGCAACATTTTGCTCTGCCGTTTAACCAATCGGGTGAATTCTTTCTATATTAGATTATGTGGGGAGTAATAAATCCGACCGAGGGCAGTGGCATATAAAAACCTTGAGAGGCAGAACAGCCACAGTACATACTTGAAATCTTCTGTTTCGCAGATTTGTGGGAAAACTCCTGGGAAATAAGAGTTAGACTAGACTTTTGGTTTTGTCGAAGACGTAGTTCTAGAGAATCAGTGAAGCAGTAAGTATTGCAAGAATATTAAGCTTGTTAACTCTTAAGTGTGTATCTGTAAAAACAGATTTCTCTATAAAGGCAAATGTGTCCTAGAATGATGGATTTTAACTGAACTAATATCAGCAGTAATATTTAAGTTCAGTAAACTTGTGGAGTGAGCATCATTTCTTCTAAACCAGATTTGTTTTATAATCATCAGTATATTGGAGGAAATCACACAGATTTCAGTATTTCTCAGCTCTTCTGGTCCTATGTCTACTAATGCTTTATCTTTTGTTTCATTGTCATTTTTTATTACATTTTTGTGTTAATCTACAGCTGTCTGTCTTTCTCTGTGTAATACATGCCATTATCTGTAACTGATTTACTTTAGTAATATGCAGTGGATATTTTGCTGTTTGCCTAGCATCTGTCTTCTTACATTTTCTTTAATTAGAAGTATATAAATCTCACTTACCTGAAACTATTTTATCCTCTTCCTCATAGTGTTTTCTTCTCCAACTTTTCATACTTACCAACAATAGCAAAGATCCAGAATATTGCTGTGCAGGAATCAAAATGACATCTTTGTGTTGCTGCTGGAGGTACAAAAATATTATCCTAGTTTTATTTTGATCTCAATTTTTATGAAGATGAAAATGATTAATGATGAATGTTTTGTGTAAAATTTTGCATAATGAGTTATTACAAGAAAAATACTCCATGGTTTGTGGCTGCTTTCATACTAATTTTCTTAATTATTATGTCAATTTAAATAAAATACATTTTGGCAACAGCTAGATCATCAGCTTTGCCTTGAATCATTTTACACAATAGTCAGATACTTTAAATCTTAGTTTACTGAAATAACTATGTACTTGACGTGTTTAGAACAGGTATTTAGAACCTGTCAAGGACAGTATTATACTGTATTATTCAGTGTTGCTAAATACTTTCTGATGTGTATTAGTAGATAAATTGGTAGTTTAAAATACTTTATTTTCAAAGCATGAAGAAGCAAGATAAGTTGCCTGATGAACACACAGCTGCATTCTTCTTTTACCTAAGTTACTCTTAAATATGACCATTAAATGTCAACTCTTAGCATTGTATAGTATTAAACAATTAAATAGGCTTGGTTTATTGATGTTTGTATTATTACGCATATTCTGTCTGCATTGCTATGAAGCAGACGTCCTCTGAATAACATCATCATCAAAAATATCTTCTTTAAATTGTTCATTTCATTTAAGAGTTCTAGTAAAAAACTGTAAAGTACTAAACATAAAATTAAATCAAAGAAAAAAAATTCCCATCTCAATCTTGACTAAGTTTCCCATGTAAGTACTGTAAGAAGTACTGTAAAAATGGGAAGCCCATTTGGAATCAATGAAGTATCCCCACAGCAGAAGAGTTTTGGTTTATATAATCATCTCTTGTTATGTAGATGAAATCATCATATAGATGAAAAGACAGAATTCCCAAAGATTAAGAGTGGTTGAGCTCATGGGTTGTCTCTGTGATGCTTATGTGGTTATGGAAGATCCTAGGAAGATCACTCTACATTGCTAGGATGTAGAGTGAAAATGCTAGATAAGGAAACAAGGGAAACCCTGAAATGCATCCATAAAAAAGTGAGTGAGTCAATTCATTGCATTGTTTGCAGGAGATTTCAGTTAATTCAAACTTACATCAAAGCTATGAAAACGATCAAGTTTCTTTATACAATGGAGCTTTTCCTGGTCCTGTGTTTGATACATCGGCCTTGCTGAAGAAGTTACTCCAGTGTTGTTAACTAATGAGGTTACATGACTTGCTAATATATTTGAAAATTCCACCTGTTTTTTTCTCATCTCAGCTTCACTGAAGGGCATATTTTATCAGAAAGCTTACCATTTTTACCTGGTTTGGGCAGGGTTTTGCAAAACCATTAGGAATTGCACTTTCCTCTGATTTCAAGTGAGGTTTTGCAAGTTCTTTTTCTTTTGTGTCTTCATTGCCATGTTTTTCACTCAAACTACCAGGATGGTGAAGCCATACTGATTCTATTAATTATGGTATATGCATTCAGAGATTAATCATAGAATCATACCATATTCTGAGTGGGAAGGGACCCACAAATAAATGCCTCCCATGGTGCTTTGCTTTGATGCCTTTTTTTTTTTTTGTATTTTATTTTATTTTATTTTGGTGTTGACATTTGCTTCTCTTAATTATGCTGTTGCAGTTTTATGGTTTTCTCTGTAAAAGAGATCTTTGACATGATCTGGGCTGAAAATAACTTAAAAATTAATGATTTTTTTTAATCTCAGTTATTTCATTGATCCAGGCTGAATCAGCATAGCTGACAGAGGGGTGGAATACAGGTCAGTATATGGGTGATAGAGAAGGGGAAGGAGAGGGTGAATTTAGGCTGAATTTACATGCAGGAGCCAACGTGTTGTGTAACCAAGTTAAGTTTCCTACCTTGTTGGGAGAGAGGAAGATGCCTCTGAAGGCCTCCAGAGGGAGATCCTGTCCACCTCAGTTGCACTGCCTCAAGTTTAAAGGGGATTCAGAATAAAGCTTATAGTATAATTAAGTTTACCAGTAAATTCCACACTGGCTGCTGCAGTTCCATCATTAAAAATGTCTAAAATTAAGTGGATTCATTTCCCATGAAAAAAAATCCATTTAAATTTCCAAGTTGTTATAATAATTTTTATTTTAACCTTATTATACTAAATTTCACTCCTGAGTGTAAAATCTGAGTTCAGATATTCCTATTTATAAACATAAAACTCCATGTCCCTAAGTGTATGTGAAATGTTTTATTTTTCATCTATGCTCTATGTCGACATCCAGATTGTTATTTAAGGAAATAAAGTGTAAAGTAAGGCAAACCAGCTAAAAATAGGACCCACTAACTAATACATGCTCATCCAAGTAGAACATGTGGAAAACTTCTGTTGAGCATGCTGGAGATTAATTTTACAAAAAAAAAAAAAAAGAAAAAGTTAAACTGGTGATAAACAGAGACTTTTAGCAAAGGAGGGGAGCTACGTCAGTCTATTAGTTTAAAACTAGCAAGGAAATGAGGAAAGGAAGAGGGAGGTTTGTGCAGCCTGTGTGGTGAACTTGGTCTGGCTGAGAAATAATTGGGGGAAAAAAATTGGGAAACAGAACTAAGTGAGAAGAAAGCTGGTATGTTCTCTTAGGGTGTGTTTGGATATCTGTTGTTTTCATGCCATGTCAGCCCAGTGGTGAACTTAAACAGAGTATCTCCAGTTGAGTGATTGGAATTTGGGAAATAAACTAGAGATTTCATGGTGCCTTTCCACTGCACTGTCAGAACAAATACTTCAATTCTGGGTTTTATATTTATTGCGCACACATTTTTTTAATCTTTTTTTTTCCTGTTGAAACAAATGTTTGCATCTAGATAGAGCATTTTCTGCCCACTGGTGTTGAGTACTTTATTGGATTATTAAGTCTAATTAAAAAGGTCAGATAAAGGAGAAACAATCTGTTTTGAAATGAGATGGGGGGAAAAGGATATTAGCAAAAAAAGTAAATACATTTTGTTGAAAAGGCAGAAGATTAGAAGGAATGAGTAAGAGGGAGAGGCATGATCTGTGCTACCAGTGTTGGTTGCTGTAACTGAGCAAGTTGCAACAGATCTGCAGTGTACCAGGAAGTGAAGACCAATTATTTGTAGAACATGAATTGTGTGGGAAGGAGAATAAAGTCCAATCTTTCTGCTTCATTTAACCAAAGTGCTGAGATTTGTACAAAGGCCTGGTTTAACTGCCATCCTGGTCTATCGCTAGAGCAAGGATGGGGTTAAAATTTCCATCAAAATAAGGTAGTATTTTGGCAATAGAGTAGATTCCAATGTCTTGAATTGTGTTGTTAATTTAAATCACACTTCATACCTCCTTATTTTGGGCCTCTTGACAGTGTAATGTGTCTTCATCACAAGGTTCAGTTCTGCTTTTAGAAATACGAGCAGTTTCTGCGACACAAGAAGATGAGAACCACAGAATGGTTTGGGTTGGAAGGCACATTAAGGATCACCCAGTTCCAGCACTCCTGCCATGGAGAGGGACACCTTCCATTAGATCAGCTTGCTCAGAGCTCCATCCAGCCTGGCCTGGAACACTTCAGGGTTGGGGCATCCATGGTTGCTCTGGGCAGCTGTACTGAGCACCTGCACTGGGCAGAGGTATGAGTCCAGAGGAGGGCCAGCAGGTTGATGTCTGTCCTGTGCTGGGGAGCCCAGAGCTGGATGCAGTATGAAAAAAGGGAAGAATTTTTGCCAACACTTTAAGTCCCTTTGCTTTTTTTTTTTTTCTTTTTTTTTTTTTCCCAGAAAACTACGTTTGAAGAAATTTCCATTGATAGAATTTGTAGGATATTGACTTACTATTCAGGGGAACAATTTCAGCTTGTATGGGAAACAAAACAGAGAAAAACATTTGTTTTCTAATTGAGAAAAAAATGCAGATTAGATGACTGTTATGCATTGAGTAGATGACATTTGGGGACTGAGTTTTTGTTTTTCCTATGAGATTTTTTTTTTTTTTTAAATTTAAAGCCTGTCCTAACCAGATTACCAAGGAATGTTTCCTTATTCATCCAAAGGAGAACAACTGCATGGATGGGACCATATACAGAGTAACCTAAAATTCATAATGCACTGAGGCATTTTACAGTGTATGAAATTCTGATGCACAGAACTGAGCCAGTTGTCTGTGCTGATCAATAAAAACATGAAGCATGAATTGCTTGAGAAGAACTGAGTGTTTACAATTTGTAGGAAAAAATGTGATGAATGCAAGTAAAAAGCAGTAACTTGTAGGAGGAAATAGTCACTCTGGAGACAGGCAGCTCTTGCTATTTGTTGTGAATACTCTGGTTTAATAATTATAACTCATGTTAATTCAGAAAACAGATGTTAGGCTGGTGAGAACACATCCATTGTTCTGTTTTGCCAGTTCTGTTGTGAATTTTTAGTTCAACTTCAGTAAATAAAGTCCCAGTACAGTTGGTAGAAACCCTGGGGTAAGAGTCAAATGAAGCCTCCAGACTCTGCTCAGCTTCCCTTAGTGTGTTACACAGCTGGATGAAACTCTGCATCAGTGAAATGGTGGTGATAACTCTTCCATCTCCCCACTGAATGGGAGCACAGCTGAAGTACATCAGATGGGATGATCTAGTGAATTGGAGATAAATTTGTATTGCACCCAAATCTACTGCTTGATTTCTTTTTTTAGAAAAAAAATTATTTATTCTTCTGTTCTTTGACTCATCTACTTCACCTACTGTCTGTAGTGGATGATATACTTCATGATGAAAATAGGAAGTCAGCACCTGATGTAGAGTAAAAAGCCTGTGTTGTCAAGACAAAGGAAATTTAAAAAGATGGGGTGAAGAGTGAGATGTAAGGGTAGAATCTGAGAGCTTAAATTTTTTGAGGTGTAAGTAACAGTTAAAGCTAATGTTCCTTGTTTTGAAAGCAGTTTCATTTTTGACATTTTTCTCATATGTTTTGATAGCTTTAAAAATTTTTCAGAGTTGAATCAAATAATACAGTAAAGCAATTGAGTTAGAGATGTAAAGAGGTCAGTGAGTAATCCCTGTAAGTCAAAAAAGGTAGAGTGTTTTCTTTGCTTCTATTAAGTTCCAGATATTCACTTTCATAAATTTCTAAGCTATGGTCTATGAATTAATTAGTGCTTTTGGGGACTTTGGAGACAGGAATACAGTGTAGTAGCTCTCCTCATTTCCATGCTTGTCAGTATTGAGCAGCAGTGTGAAAAAGAGGACTAGAAATAAGAGTGGTTAATGTGCTCTGCTGTGGAAACGGCCCACAGTCCAAATTAAATTATTCACATTTTATTTATCTGTGTATATATTTATTTATTTATTTACTGTCTGGTTCTCTTCAGCCAAAATCTACCTTATTCTTGGGATGCAAATTTTGAGGAAGAGATGTGACTTAGATTTGTCTGTGTGTGCCTGTATGTAAATACGTTTATATGCATCTTCACATATACAGAAATATATACAAAATATGCATAGCTGTGCTGCTTTTGGCTGGGATAGTGTTTTTTTGGCACCCAGTGTGGAGCTTGAAGGGTTTGAGATGACAACAGATTTGATAGGAGTGTGCTAGATTGAATTTATTGCTGTTATTGCTGTTTAGCTATTAATTGGCAGGCTTCTATGTTTACCATGGGGCTTGCTGGCCTGTTAGAGTCTAGTGCTCATTACTGGCTGCTTTTTGCAGTGACTGGTGTGGTTTTACCTCCAGTCAACAACCGAGTACCATGCAGCCACTGGCTCACTCTCCAGTGGAACTGGGAAGAGAATGAGAAGGCTAAACGGGAGAAAACTCATGGGTTGAGACAAAAACAGTTTAATAGGTAAAGCAAAAGGTACACAGAAAGAAAACAGAACAAGGAATTCATTCACCACTCCCCACGGGCAGGCAGATTTTCAGCCATCTCTAGGAAGGGCTCCATCACACATAATGGTCACTTAGCACCATCATTCTGAATTTCTGCCCCTTCCTCCTTCTTCCCCCAGGTTTCTGTGCTGAGTGGGACACTGTAGAGAGCATCCAAAGGAGGGCA
>VZRX01008468.1:0-30000 GCA_013398075.1 Notiomystis cincta
CCAATGAATAGTGATGTATAAGAATTGGGATGTCTTAATGAAAATTTTACTATTTTAATTGCACATGGATATTGCATTGTCTAAGCCACTTTTGTTACTAAAAAATAGTTCTGAAAAATTCTTACTGCACATAAATTTACATCCATCCATTATCTTACCATGAACATTTAGATTTCCTCTGTAAGAAATACAAACAGCACTCAGTATTTAAAGACAACTTCTCAGCCTATAGACCTCTTGCCTTAATTATTGTTGATATTTTTACACACTTTCTTCATCAACTAATTTTTCTTTCCAGTGATGTCACTGCAATTATTTCTATTCAGCCTGAATGTTTTATATTACTTAGGCAGCTGAGTAGCTGTCTTAGACTTGGATTGCTCGGCCATTTTTGGAACTCAGTCCCCTCTATGATTCTGCTTCCCTACTCTTCAGGGTGGTTTCCAGCCAGCCATCATGGCATTGCTCTGAGGGGAGGTCACAGTAATTTTGCATTTCTATATCCCAGCAGTGGTTTCTCTGAGCACTGGCTCGTGTCACCTTTTCTGTGGCGGGTCAGGTAGCAATCACGAGTTCAGAGGAGGCGCTGAGATTGAAATCTCTGGCATCATTCATGCACTGGGGTGTCTCTGCTAAGACTCATAGATTTATTCATTGATCAAAGCAAGATCCCTAACCAAAGTTCCATAAAGTACCTTTACTTGTGCTCAATTTTAAGCCTGTGGGCAGTTCCATACGTTTGAAACTTCTGTGTTTTCCTGGACTGGAGTCCTTGCCAGCCATTACAAAGTTTGAGAGGCTTGCTCTGACATAGAAGCCCCAGAAATCCTGCCCATTTTCCTATACATTTCAAGGAATCAGTATCAGTGTACCATGAACTAACAAAGGAATGAAAAATGAATAGTTTGGCAATTTCCCTCAGCATCCAGCAAATAATTTATTATCAACAATTGCCAATAATTCAGCAGAAGCCTCTCCTTTTTTGCCTCAATTGTTTGCCAAAAAGTCCTCCTTATTTTAGTAAGTCTGGCTGAACAGGGCAGAACATGTTGGTAACATTTTGAAAACTGTCTTTTTCATCTAAAGTGGCAAAGACCTTTCCTCCAGGGCACCAGTAGAAAACAGCAAAACCCTGTACCTGAGTTAATAAGTAAGAGCAAAACAAGTAAAACCTTGGGATTTAGCACTTTTTCCAATTGTGATTTTCCAGAGTCCCTGTTCATCAGCATTTATTATTTACCTTTTAGCTTCATAGCTTTTCCTTTTCACTTGGGATTTGGGTTATTGCTTTGCAAATTGTATATTAATATTGCTTACCTACAAATACTTTAAGTATGATCCCAAGGGCAGTGCTGTATGCATTTTGATGAACATTTGAACTTTTAAAATTCAGTAGCATTTATTTTAACCAGGGCTAAAAGACAAAGTTGAATTCCAAGTTTGATGATTAATTTACATCTACTTAAAGGCAGATTGAAGTAGGGCAAAATTCACTCCTTTGCAGAAGACTTGCAATTAAGCTTTTGTTTTGTTTAAAATCTCCCAACAACAGACCTTATATGCTTGAAAAAGCCACTCCTGACACATGCCATGAAGAGACAATACTAGGTTTAACCAGGAAGGAGAAAAACAAAGTGTATTTAAGACACATATGCCTGCTTAGAAAATTTGGGACTGTAACAATTTTTGAAGAAACCTGGCAGAGTACTTTATAAAACAAACAGTTGTTCTCTCTTTGGATATTAGGAAGACATCATGAGAAAATTAGAAGAGCTAAAGTATTCTCAGATGTTTGCAGTGAACACTCCCCAGTTCAGTCTTTGGAAAATCCAATGTGTAAAATTTCCCATAAACAAAAGATTTTTTAAAATGTCAGTTCTGGGATGTTCTTGGCTGAGATTGCTGGAACAAATAGAAATAGGTTTGTGAACATAAATAGCTGACGTGGAGTGTCCTTGGCAATATCTGTGCTAATAAGCCAAAGATAAAAATAAAGAAAAGAACAAAATTACAACTCAAAAAGTGACAGAGCTGGGAAATTGGGAGTTCAGATTGCCTGTCCAGTTTCTCTCATGCTGCTACTACTTGCTGTGGTAGAACACCTGGTATAAAGCCTGGCACCAGACACTAATCTCAGAACCAAACGTTCTGAATGCTCCCACAAACTGTACATGGAATGTGTGAACCTCCCCTTTTGCAGCAATGCTCTTGCAGCCCCAAGTCTTTCATGCAGTAACTGACTAAATGGATGACTTTCCTCAGTTTCTGCTAGGCACAAAAGCTGGTTGACTCTTTTTTATTTCACAAAAAAACCGTTATGGATTAATAATCAAATTCCATGTCTAGAAGATAAAAAGCAAAGCTTTGTAAATGCAACTGTGACCAGCAGTGAGAAGTAGAAGGGACAAAGCCCAAACTCCAGGAATAAAACGAGTTTCTTACCTTTCTGTCATGATTTGATTAGCAGCAACAGGTTCCAGGTTTGATTCTTGGCTCTTTTCTCAGAAACCTAAGAAAATTAAACCAAAGTGGTTGAATGTTCAGTGAATGATACTTTCATCTTTGCAGTGAATGAAAATGCTTGACCTCACTGGACGGACAGAGGTGAAAAGAGTAAAAAATTAAAGTCACTGAACAACTGGTTTTCCCCTAAATATAGTAATAATTAGTCAAATCATCACTCATTCACAATCACGATGAAGAATTTGATCCTCCTTGACCAAAACCTTTATTCCCATCTGCTTTAATCTAGAACATTTTGAATTACCAATCTTCAAGCATTAGATTTTAGATGAGATTAGATCAATTACATCACAGTGACCACAGACAGGTACTGAACTATCAAGGCTTTCCTGCTTCGTTACAAGCATACAATGTCATCAGATTTTTAGGGGAAGTTGGTTTTGAGTATGGATTGTTGTGGGGGTTTTCTCAGTGCTTGTTTTGTTCGGGGGATTATTTTTGGTTGTGTTGGTTTTAAATAGCCCCAAAAAGGCAAAACTAAATACAAATTGAAGTTCTTTTAGACCTCTCTTACTACCACTGCCGAAAACATTCCTTCTGACCATCTGTTTTCTGGAAAGGGCTCCTCATGTCTTTTGGGCCTTAGCTGTCAGGGTTTTCTGCATTTGAAAAAGGATATGTGCCTGTGCCTGCACATGAGGCCTTTAATTTGGAAACCAGCACAAAAAATTCTGTTTTATAAAAAGACTTTTTTCTAAAGCTGCATAGAAAGAATTTCAAATCAGTTGCAATCACAGCTAAAGGTCCAGAAGGTCAGTGCAAAGCAGCAGACGAAGCTCCTCAGCTAGGATTAATTACTGGCCATTGGTCTGCTTGAAACCATAATCTTTCTACCACTGTCTTGGGGGTTCTCCCTTACACCTCTCTGGGTTCAGGCATCATAGCACTATGCAGCTGTCTCCTGTCGGTAGCTCAGCGTATCCTCTGTTTTCTCTCCCTGGCTGACCCAATGCTGAGGATCACTGCTGCCAGGAATGGCCTGAGTTCACAAACAAGCAGGCCACAAGGCAGTGTAGCAAGACCTGCATTATTATTATGCCTGCCTGACATGCCAGCACACGCATCAAGCTCCTTCAAAGCATTTACTCATCTGTTTTACTGCGCCAGCTACTCAACCACAGCAGCAATGAGTACCTACCCAGAAGAGTAATCGTCTGCATCATGGCAAAACCCCACACCAGATGCAGAAACAGCTATAAAAGCAGGCAAAACGGGAACCAGAGGTTGGGCTCCTCCTGCCAAGAAGTAACTTGGGTGGATCAGCATGCCCCAGGGCCATTGTGCTTTTATGGACAAACCAGCCTGCTTTTATGAGCTCCTGCTAGCTGTACACAAGGAAACCAAACATGGGATCACAGAATCTTAAAATAACTTAGGCCAAAAGAAACCTCTGGAGCCATCTTGTCCCATCCATGCTCAAAAGTGGCTGACTTGGATCACGTTAGGGCCACCTACAAGTCTCTAACACACCTTAGTGTCTGCTGTGTTAGAGACCCAGACACCAGGCACCACATGCATACGTATCCATGATGATATTTTGGATCACATCAACTACAATACCCATAAAAAGCTGCTCAACAGAGGGGCAAAAAGAAGAAACTGCAAAGAGGAACAGCATGTTCACAGCCAAATTCTGACCCCATGCTTCCTTCTAACCTCAGTGCAAGGACACAACATGGGTTCGATGTATACGATGCTATTAAAAAGCAAACACCTCCAAGGAACCCACTGCGGTCTGTATTGTACATTTCAGCCTCGGTGATGCTCCACCAGAGTTGAGCAGATATGAAGAGAGAAGGGAAAGCATCTGTAAATGCCACGCATTTAAAACCAGCCAGCTGGATCCTATTGACAGTGCTCAAAAACATCAGAGTATTTATCATGTCACACTCCCAGGATGGGGCCAAAGCACAGTCTGGGCTAGCTAACAGCTAGTTGCTGTTTTCATTTACTTGGCTTTAGCTGAGGAAACATCACTTCAAATGAAGGTTCTCCTTTGATGAACTTTACATGTTAGTTGGAGAGGTAGGAAAGATAAGACTACAAAAAGAACCTCCCCATCCTTAGCTGGAGAGAGTGCAGAAGACAGAAGACAGAAGTAGAATTTATTGCTTCCATAACTATGGCAAATTGAGCATTCTGCTCAGTTTAGTGATTCAATAGCACTGTTTTCAAATAGTTTAGCTAAAAAGTTTTATCTGCAAGTTTTTCTTCTCCCTAACAAGCTAATTTACCAAAGGTAGAACAAGGCAAAGATGCTGAACATGTGGATACTAAAGTAAATTATTTCTCTAGCATTGATCACATGAAAACTCTTAGAATTTCCTTATGCAGTTCATGACTTTTTAGTGGTCTGGATGACCTTGAGAGGAAAAGCAAATATTAAGAATCTGATCTGAGTTTTCTATGACATAAACAGTAAATGACAGACAACCCCTTCCATTTATTATAGTGTCAATGGCACACTTCAGTAAATACTCATTTATTGAGGCTATGTAGACTCTTCACATATAAGCACATAGAGAGGATGTAAGAAGTTTAGACAATTTTCTTCAGTGTGCAATAATACTGTCATAATCACAGTGAAAAATAAGAAATAACTAATTATCTTACAGGATAAAGCTGTCTTGGGTCCTTATATGACTTCTTTATCAAAACTCAACAAGGCTTAACAGATTTGAAAGTAATTTTGCCCTATGAGGTGAAGAAATATAAAATGTAGATGTAGTAATGGATATATCCAGACATTTTTGTGATGTCTACTGTCAAGAGCCTTCACACTGATAGCAGTTTTAAGCTTTTTGTCACAACAAAAGTAACAGCAAAGTTCTCACAGTGCAGACACAGCTTGTGCTAAGGGTTGCTGAAGCCCAAAATAAAGCAAAGTGGCAAAAACTACATAGAACAATATTTTTCTGTGGGGAACAGAGACACATTAATATTCTGAAGTGATATCCCATTTTAGGAGGGCTCACATATTTCTACTAGAGTTGTAGAACTCACTGAATCTTGACATTACCCTCAACCATTATTCCTGCACTAGTTTGTATGGATGAGCATTGCCACACCTCTGGCCAGACCACTCCAGCAGCTGAAACTGAAGTTTTCCAGCTGAAAACTTGTCTCTTGTCTCTCATCTACAAGTGTCAGGTCCTGTCCATGATTCACCTGCCAGGACTGTGAAGTCCCACAGATTACACTCCTATTTCCTCCCACATAAATAAATTCAAACACTGTAAGTATTTGGTATCTTACTCTTTCATGCTTTTCCAGAAAACCCATTTTAGCCCAGTCACCACTGTAAATCCACCCTTCCCTGAACAGTGTGGCTGAGACACAAGGCAAAGTGCCAATATTCAGATATGCTCACCTCACCCAGCATGCATCTCAACAGTTGCACAAAAAAACCCAACCAACCAAACAACACAATCCACCCTAACCCCTTCCAAAAAAAAAAAACCTTAAAAAATCTTCTTGACCATAACAGGACTGGCACTTTTGCTTAGCTAAATTTACATATAACTTTCACTTGTTTCACTCTGTTTGCTTTTTAAACAAAAATACCCAACACTACATGCTCCAAGAAAAACGGATTAAGGAAATTGTACAGCTGATTTCTTGTTACCACTTTAATTTAATTTTGCTTCTCTGATCTTTTTCCTTATGCAAGCTGATTAATGTTTTTAATAACAATGATAATTTGGTCAAGGATAAGAATAAAAGTGTTTTCTGAAGGAGGTTCTTCTTCACATAAATGTACAAATATTTAGTGTGCATTCTGTGAACAGTTTCTCCCTATGTAATAGAGAGCCAGAAAATCATCTGTCAGGGGATGATGGATGACGAACTCTGCTTCTTAGGCCTCAGGGCCCAGCCCTGCTGCTATACTTGACTTAGCCTTCAGTAGGCACTAAGTGCTCTGTCAGATTCATGCCAAGGGAAAAGCATATGCCTGGAACTCCCAAAAGTGCGGGAACCAGAATAAACAGAGACATTTTTAACGTTACCACACATTTTAAATCTGCTGTGTCACTTTCCTGTAAGCATTGTCCATATTTTTGTAATATATACAGTCATTGTGGGTTTGTTGCTCTGCCCATCACCTCTGTTCTTTGTTGTACACTAACCAAGAAAACAAATGAAAAATAAAAGGAATGCACAGCATACATGACCATTTGGCTGACCACTGCACTCTTTTAGCAAAGTGGAGACGAGTTCTTGGGGTTTTCTTTCCTCCCTTCCCCTTGACAGTGCTTTTGTTGGTTTGTTGCAACAAGACTTTTCTCACCTCAGGCAGCTTTATTAATTCAGGGGTTCTTCTAGAGTCCTCTTGGGTGTTGTATCAGCACACATAGATATGTACGACAGGGCTGCAGTTAAAAGCCATCTCCTCCTCTTCCTTATACCCCAAAATTTCAATGAATCACTGAATTATCTGCTTGGCTTGGATGGACTGCAGGACTCTCAAAATCTCAAGCATTTCCATTATGAGCCAAAGGTCCCACAGGTCCAAGGTAAAATGATGGTTTAAAACTGATGCCTATCAAAAGCATGGTTTTCTAATGCATATTTTTATTTCAGATTGCCTAACCACTGATTACAACCAGATTTTTAAAACAATTTTCTTAAAAGAGAATTGGTCAAATGCAGATATGATGGAATTTCCATCTTTCAGAAATTCCTCAACAACGAATATCTGTGTCTCCTTTTCTTTCATCGCAGCCCTCTTTAGATAAAATATTTATATTGTGGCAAGTAGTAAAAGGTTTTATTCCTTGTTTACAAAAGGTTGACAGAAAATCCATAAAAATTAATAGTTCAAATTACACAAAGTAATATTGAGAGTCTTTCGCCCCCTGCTACTGCAGGTATCTTTACCCATAGAGATCAGCATAGCTTTGTGAGAAACTTCTTGTTTAGATGTCCCTTCAGTTCAAAAGGGATATTCTGCAGTTCTGATTTACCACTGGATAAATTCTAAGGAAGGAGCATTTTACTCCCTTCTTATACCTTCTTAGAAATAATAGAATTCATCGAGGCCTAACAGGCCCTAAAAACCATCAACATTTACATTCTTCAGTCATCACATTAACCCTTGCAGGTATCAGCAGGACTCCTGCGGCACCAAAAAGGGACACATCAAGGCAAGGACAGGGAGTCACAGAAATTAAGACATATTTCTAGGCCAGAGTCACTGTCACAACTCAAGCAAATTCCAAATTTCTTTGATTTTGATATGAATATTTATAAAGCATGATGCCTATTTCTGAAAACTAGCCTCCCCTAGCCATGTAAGGACTGTTATTTGCAACCCCCATGTTGAAAACCGAAATCAGATCATTAGATGAGGATCCACTCCTTCAATGTGTTATTAGGCATTTCTTTCCTACAATACACATTAATACAAGAAGATATCCAAAGGTCCATTCATCTTACTTTACAGATGGGTGTGGCTGACAGCTGTGAGCCTGATTTATCTTTTATTTCAATGCATTCATTCCAGCACCATGCCAGAGTTCCCTGCAAAACAGACCCGTCATTCAACAGCAGAACAGTCTAAATGCTCTTATCTACTCACTGGAAATCCCACCCCCAGGCAAACTGTTCCCTGAGATGATCTTTACCCTTCATTTGAGTCTAATGCACCAAGACCTAAAACGACATTATGTCCAGAGCCTGGTGTGGCTACAGTAACAATTACCAGTTCAGCAAATCAGCTTCTCGTTGCAAGCACTTCTCAGGCTATATATAAGCCAAGAAGAACCTAGAATCATTGTGTCAGCAATTCTCAAAGACTATTTTAAATGGTATCAAGTTTAATAAAACTTTTACAACACAGTACAGAGTGTACTTTGTGTTCCTTTGAAATTGATGGAACAAGCCAATTTTTCCAGGTTTGTAGGCATAACATTTATTAAATTATAATAAGAAAATAGCTATTTAAAACCATGAAATGAAAGACTATAATATACATTTAAAGGTCAGCAACTGCATGAGTTTCCTTATTATGTATTTTATCTGAGAAGTACTGGGAGACAAAGGAGCTGTGACTCTACCCATGTGCAGCTGCACACTGTCCCTGCCCCGACCTGGACGAGGAACTGTGTACTCTTATGGATGGTCCTCCTTCACCCAAGCCTCTCACAGAACTGCCTTCACTCATTAAGATGGTGACCACTCATTAAGATGGTGACTTACATCCTGTGAATAATTTCCACCACATGTATCACATACAGATGGAGCTTTGGTAGCTGCAATAGCAAGGTCAGACTGAAATAAAGTGATTTCATTCCATCTCTGCACTATACTTCCTTTAGGATGTTCCTTAAATCAGTTTTAACACCTCTATCCCAATTTCTTTTCTGCAACCATGGAAGGTTAATATGTTCTTCACAAGGGAAGAGAGGCTGTGTTAACTAATATTGCCAAACAGAAACAACAGAGATATCAATAAAGAAAAGCCAATGAAAAATACCCAGATGAAGTGGAAACTTCAGCACCAAGAGTTTGGAAAGAAATGTGATCTAGGTTTTGGTATTTAAAAGCATTTTAATGTTTCAGCATTTAAATATTTTTATTTCTTCCTAAATATGTTTAGCATCAAACTTAAACTACAAGGAAAACAATAAATATTGCTGGGGTTTTTCAAGTGCTATTTCAGTGAGCCTCACTCCACGCTCTTCACTTAAGCTAAGTTGTTTAGAAGGATTTAAACAGCATTTCTTTTTAGCAGCCCTTAGAGTGATACATCTTCCTGGATGCACCAACAGAATACATGGGCAGGAGCACAGCACAAACCTTTTGTTTATTAATAGTTGCAACTATTTTTCCGAATTCATAAACATTGTAGCACACTGAAATACAGTGTTCATGATACAGAACTGCCTAAGTTTGAGAGGCCTCAGAAATCTTCATTAATGTGTCCCTCTACTCTGTGGATGTATACACATATTACATATGCAGCCTGATATAAATCCATTGGCATCTAAGGAACACTTCAATAGAAAGTAATTTGGATGAGTATGGGCAACCTTATGCCTTTAGGCTACTAATCAGCTTTTGAGCATTAAATTCAGCTGGCGTAAATGATATATAAAAATACAGAGAGGCACTCTTACAGCATTCATCAAATATGTAAAATACAACACAGAAACACTATCACAGCACACAGGTCCAGGTGTTTAAAGATGAATGTTGCAAAATTGGCACAACATTGAAAAACACAGCTGTGATTAGGATATAATTATCTTATGCAAGAAATCCATTTCAGAGCTATAATTCTTTGCTGCTTGCAACAGGAACAGATTTTTTTATTTTCCATTCACCTTAATTCTGCAAAATCTGTGCAGTTATAAAAGAGTGATTTGGATTCTAGCCTAGCTCAGAGTTCTAAACAATTTTTTTTCTAACTGATTAAATAACAGCAAATTCTTGTGAGAAACGTAGCTTTAATTTTGAATCTCAGATTGCTGGAGCAGGGCTGTCAGCAAACACACCTGTTATTTATTACTGGATACAAATTATATGAAAGTAATTGGAAGAAACAGGGACACCAGAGATATTTGTAAATTACAGGGTTTATCTGCATTGAGATTTTATACATGAAGCATTTCTTCACATCTGAAAGACACCACAGTATCAGAAAATAATTCTACTGGTGTATGAATGCAGCAAAGCTTGGATGCACAGGTCACCTGCTGAACTTGCTGGTACATTATATTCTGCATAGGCATCCACAGAAATACACATGGATACCATATGTATCCATACCTACATTTTTCAGATCACAGCCTGTTACCATTTGAATACAACTGCAAAAATGCATAAGAGCCATATTGTTATAACTGGCTCAAGGTAGGCAGAGATGTAGCTGTGGATATATAAATCTCCTTCCACCAGACAGAGAATTTTCTTCAGATGCAGAATAAATACAAAAGGGGGAAAAAAACCTCACACTAAAAGCAGATCTATCCTGTGTGAAGAATCCTTCCTGAGCAGAACACACTAAACACAACAAACCCACCAAACCTTAAAAAGATTTATTTTTATAGTGACTTAAACATTAGAGAAAACAATCTATCTGGTATTTTCCCCTCCTATATTTGCAATGCAGAAAGGGAAATAAGATATTTCAGGATTTAAAAATCACAAGCTATATATGGGCTGTATCATTTGCAAAGCCTAGATATTAATATTTGAATCTACTTCTGAGAAAATTAATGTCTATTTTAAAACCCTTTTTTTTATGCTTGGTATGTTTAATTTAAAGAATGCAAGACCGCAGATGAGATGAATTTTCCAGTATCTTAGTCATAAAATTATATCACTGCTACATATTCACAATATGGTTAAATAGCAGTCATAAATTAAAAGAAGAGTCTAATAATTTAGACTGTTCTAAAACAATACTAAAGGCAAGTAAAAATAAAATACTCCATCTGGATGTTTCAATTAAAATATGTTAAATCGTATTGAGAAAATATTTGGAATTAATATAGTCAGATATACCAGAAAAAAAATTCTTTTGCTCTGATGGACTAAAACTGATTCCACTCTGCCAGGGGCTCTGGCCACAAGGGAGAAGCTGCACTGGATTACACAGCACCATTGAGCCATCTTCTTTAAACAGGTATTTTAAAAAGTCATGATCCCCTTTTCCATAGCTGTTCTCTGTAAACATTTGGGAAATGAATAGCACAGCAGTCATAGAATATAAGAGGCGGAAAGCACTGAACTTGGGGAAAAATAGCTGTATTTCTTGAAAGAGACGAGATGGCTTCCTGTAATATGAAAGCAAAGCTTAAAAGATATGTTAGATCCAAGGAGATCTATTGTATAAGGATGAAATTCACCCTCTGTGTAAAGTATCAAGATTTGCCCAGTGATTAGCCATGATTAAGTGGTATTTTACAGATTTAGGTAGGACATAAGAGAATAATAGATACTATGCTGGCCCTCTTCTATTAGCAGTAATTTTCCACATAGAGCTAACAAAGATATCAACACTTGAGATACATCTCACCTTGAATTAGTCAAAGTGAAAATAACTATGCTGCAAAATACTAATTTATAGACCCACTTTATCAACTTGCCATCTCATTACAGGCATTTAGACTTCCCAAACTCTATTTCACAATTCTCTTAATAAGCTAGAGTCTCTGTAACTGGTTTTTGCAGTTATGTGTGGAAACCAAGTGTGTAGATAAAACTGATTAAAACACTCAACTAGGCTCCCTCCTTCCTTCCTTCCTTCCTTCTGTAAGTCACTCGTGTTTTGGAGTAAGTCACACCAACAGAACATGCAACCCACATACTGAAACAGGACTCCTGGAGAGCAGGTTGATGCTCCAAGCCTACCCATGTTCAAAAGGCATTTGAAAAAATGTCATTAGCAATGTCTTCACTTTTGGTCAGCCCTGAGTTTCTCAGGCAGTTGGACAAGATGATCTTTATAGGTCCCTTCCAACTGAAATATTCTATTTTCTTCTACTCAACTTAAGCCTTCCTACTTCTTTAACAAACCCTAGCCAAAAGTACCAATGCCCTAGAGTGAAGGAATTGCATGAACACTTCTGGGAGAAGGCATGGTAAGATATTTGAATTACAACCCACAGAAACAAGTTGTAAGTGGAGGACACCAGGATAGATTTTGGAGGGTGAGAATGTTTACAAGTAACTCAGAAATCACACAATGTCCTGAGCGTTCTGGTGATGAGGCTTTTCTGGCCATAGTGGGGAAAGTGTAAAGGCATCATTCAAAGACTACAACATGAACCAGAGCCTGGGCTCTGCTCCTTTCCCCAAACTCTCATGGCAATGTTCTTCCAAAGAAACAGGGAAGCACTACAAGAATGAAAATTTTCACTTTCTGAACTCTATAGCTAAAATGAAGTTCAGCTGAAGAGAGTGTATTTCCACAAAGAAGTAAGCTGGAGTGGTTTATTAATTCAGGAAACTTCTGTTCTCAAAAGGTGACGAGAAATCTCAAGGCAAATAAATCTCCAGTCAAATTTTACTGTTTCTGTACTTTCCACTAATTCTCAACAGAAGAACTAGAGGAAATTGTGGACTTTATTTTAAACTGTTCCTTGTCTTCTTTCATTTTCTTTCCTGCTAGCAGGACAGAGAGGAAGAGACAGAGACTGCAAAATAATTATGGTAAAGACTATTTCTCTGAGATTTTTCAAGCCTCATTAAAAAAACTCAATTCTTAATTTTATAATCCAGTAACATTTGTTTTGAGATTTTGTCTCTTTCCCAAAACAGTCTGCCAGTAAATCAGGTCCAAACTCTGTATTTATCAAAACGACTCTGAGTTCAGCAATTTTTAAACCCTGTTAATAAATGTGGAATCTGTGACATATCCAAAAAAATTATGTAATTTATTTGACATGCCTAGCGGTCCAGTGCATTAATTAGGGGCCTGACAAGTTTATGGGAAGTATCATCTAAACATAGAAAAGCTCAAATCAGGAAACACTTATAAAGACAATACACTCACAGCCTGAAATAGGGAGATTGTTGGATGGATTACTTAGAGCATGATCAGCAGCTATAAATTTATCTGGGAATATTTAAGTCAAGAACCATGATTTGTACCTGAAGAAAATATGAAAGCTGGTGGTAGATTTCTAGATTTGCTTTGTAAATTGGTCAGGATATTATTTCCTATGTGTAATGATATTTTTGCAGATGCTAATCATGTTTTTGGATTTGGATGTGAAGACATGCAGGTCAATTTTAGCAGATGCCTCCTCTCTTCTCCTCATTTCCCCCTCTCCTCCTCTGTGGGTGGAGCAGTGTTAAAGCACGCTTGAGAATTTGAAACTACAACTTAAAGCCATCTTCAAAAAGGAGAAAAAAAAAGAGGAGAAAAGGATGAATTATGATGAACAATTAACTGACTGCAGCAAAGTTTTCCCTATAGCAGGAGACTGGTAAATGTTGGGAAAACAAATATTCATAATTATTGACACTTGTGCTGAAGTAAATCTAAGCCAAACCATTAAGTTGCTCAACCACAAAGAGATGATTAAAATTATTCTGAAAATCTGGCTGTGTTTTTCTTTTGGAAATAAAAGGTGAGGTGGAAAATGGAGTTCATGTCTTCATGTTCCACAAAGCAAATCAAACTAAGTTTTATATTTAATTGCTGAGTTTAGGAGAAGGAAAGGGAAGCTAAAAAAAGGCCACTGAATTATTTCTGTGGTGATAAAAATCCTAAACTGAATATACTATTTTTCAATTAAAACATCTGAGGCATTTGTTCATTTTCCTTATAATGATTGTGTTGAGAAATTGTTCAAGAGTGGGATTTTCAGAAATAGGGATTTCCAAAAACAATCCTGTCTACATAAACAGCATGCCAACTTAGAAGAGGAACAGCAACATTGAAGCTGCATGATCTTTCTTTAAAGGCTGCAAACCAAGACAAATATCCTCCAAACCAAAAGAGAAAAGCTTTCTAGTCACCAAAAGTGAAATTAGTCATCTCTGAGGAAGAAAAAACCAACCAAACATTTCCCAATATCACCCCTCGTCACTGGGATAAAACCAGTTTATTTTAAATGTTCTGAGCTAATAGTCTTTTATCATGCCACGTACTGCCTTTCTGGCTACATCTTGTTCCAATTTTGGTTTCATCCATTCCCATTTCCATACGACCATAACTTTCATACAGGCTCGCCATACACCAGATTCCATCTGTCTGTGACCTTGGATAAACAAGGGCCCTTTGATGTTCCTGTGTACTTCAAACCGCTTTGTCATTCCCAGTGATATATGAGCCACGCTGCAGTGAAATGCACTCATCACTGGTTTGTGGAAGTGCCTTCCTGCTTCTTCTCTTGATGTAAGTTTACCATAGAACAAATTTACTGTAATCTTTGTGTTAACTTGTGCTTCCCTACGGAGTGAGAAGGAGGTCAGCAAAACAGCAGCAGGAGGCTAGAAATAGAACTCCTGCATGTACAGCATCCTGACAGCCAGAAACAAGGGCCTGTCTCTAGAAGAAGTAGAGAAACCAAATCACACAAATCCCATCCAACGAACCAGTTGATGATCAGAACAACTTCTTGAAAACAAGTATTATGAGGAATTTGTTAACTGATGGACACATTTACACACCCAACACAGCAGCTTTGTTGTGGCATTGTGTGCTCATCCTATTACATTTCAAGGCTGCTGCACGAGGCTGTTGGGTTTTGGCACTGTCAAAATGAAACAGAGATTGTGTGGTACCATATGTCAGGCAGCTGAGGCAAAGGATTCCTGGTCTAACAAGTTTGCCTTTCCAGTCTGGAAGGAGCATTAAAACCAATGGAGCAGGAGAGGTGGGTGGGCCAGCACAGGGAGGGACAGGGTGGTTTTGCTTTTGCCCCAGCATCTCAGCAGTCCTGCTGCACTTCAGAAGACTCATGTCTGGATGTTTCTGCATCAGCCAAATGCAGAAAGAGTTCATCTTTTCCTCCAAGACAAAAACAAAAACACAAAGCAAAACCCTTCAGCAATTATTTTTTAATGCAAATGCATGTTTATTTCATGCCCTCAAGCCTTTTAGTCCTGGTTGTTTGTGACAAACATTCCACAATAGACTCTTTAAAGTCTGGCATATGTGCCAGTGCTAAAAAACATAGAGTAGAAGACATAAGACAATTAAAATGAAAGACGACAACAACATGCTGCTAATGGTTTTAAATTATTACATTGTAGAGTACTTACTGGTACATCATGGAAGAGCTATCCCCACAGCTCTGCACAAGCCTGAGCTCCATCAATAAACTAATCTTTACCATGTAATACATTGGTTTTCTGTTACAACGGTGTTTGTGCCACACCGTCCAGCGTCCTGTAACTACGGATAAAGGAATGACACCACTACCCTCCAATTACCTCGGGTCTCTGCTTCAGGATATGATAGGGTTTCATGGTCCACCTCCCCAGTCAATATCCACTGAGCAGACACCATTGATTGACTTCCAAGATGGAGCTGTACTCGATAAATACATGACCTGCAAGCCCCAAGATGCTCAGACTGCAGGAATTTGAAGTAACTTACAGAATAACTCATTTTTAGGAGAAATCTGACCTAAATAGCATCCAAGATGCGCCGTGAATTAGCTCCTAGAGGACTTGGAACAGACACTGGTGTGCAAGTTGGCTTCCAGTGCTGGCTTATCTTTTACCACAACATTCCAATTTTTGTGTAGTCCCAGTTCAACTAAGTGTTCCGATAGACAATATTTTGAAAACAGGATTTAGGCATCTGAATGATGTTCCTTTTAAAAGTTACCTATAGACAAATAAATTCACAAAAATAACCAAAAGCATTTTGCTAACCTGGCAAGGAATCACAGTGAGTGGTGTTTTTTCAGCATGAAAGAAAGAGGTGTTTCAGTGTCTGTTCTTTCTTCTTTTTGAGTTTGTTTGGGGAGGGTTAGGTAAAGAAGGAAAAGGAAACACAGGAATATTTCATAATAACCTATTGCCAAGTAACTAAGGGTTCTTCTGGGATGTAAGAAGCTGGCATTTGAGTTCCATGCTTCCCCCATTCCAGACAAATGCCCTTGTCACTCGTGTTCATACCTGTTACTGGTAGCTTGCTTCCTTCATATACATGGCAAAGCTAATTCTTTCAAAAAAAGGTTTTTAAAAGTCAGACTTTAGCAATGTGATGCTCTAGCTGGATTTAGCAGATATCATCTCTGAAAAGCTTAATTTTTGAAAGATAAATGGAGAATTACATCCTCTACTTTAAGAAGCAACTACGAGGAACTCCTTTTTTTAGTTCTTCCCTTATGCAATATCTGTGCTTTATAAATATTTCAGGCAGGGTTTTCAATGCTATTTTAAAAATAAAGATATCACATTCAAGAAAGACCAAGCAGAAAAAAATAATCTCAATGTTGTCCCTTTATATTACTGTCACAGCAAGTAGCAGCAGCATATTTTTCCCCATCCAGCTTATATTTACGTAATGATAACTGAGCATGTTAACTGTTAAGACACTCCAAGCAGCTAAAAAAAGTCAATATAGAGTAAGAATTTTAGAGCTTCATGGAAAGATTTTCACACAAAGTAAAAAATTTTAATATAGCTTCCTCTCCTCTGTGACTTAGTTATTTTTTAACAAAAATGAAAACAGACACACTTGGCTTCAGGTTAACACCACAAAAGGACAAAGTTTTTAATGCCACAAAAGAGACCAGACTCTACAAAGCTTAACTGCTCTAAATTATTGAAGTATTAGAGTGACTTGCAATTCTTAAGCAGTCCTGGAACACATTTGTAAGGAATACTAGCTCAGTTCCAATGGAGAAGGAACATCATTTCCAATGTGATGCTGGTAGCTGGGATCATGGCAGGGATGTTTGCCTAAGAGCACCAAGGAAATCTCCAGAGAAACCATGTGTGTCTACACACAGCAAATACCATGGCCACTGGCCCATCCTTTCTAGAGCTCAGTAAGAAGGTAAAACCCATTCTCTTGCTGACAACTGATAAATTTTTCCCTGCCAGAGCTCACCACAGGCAGGCTGAATCCCTCACACCAACAGCCTCACACCAACAGCCACCAGCTCTACAGTGTGATTATACCCAAAGACAAATGGGAGTTTAGACCCTTCATGGAAAGTTAAGGATGCAATTTAAACATCTCTTTTTTAAAGCTCAAGAGAGCTGCCTGAAATAATTATGAAAATAAGTCTCAGTACACGTTGTCTAAACCATCTGAAGCAGCCAACCTGAGAAGCACAGGAGATTCTCTGATGCAAAAGACCATTCACAAGTCAAGAAAAATTATCAAGAAAGCTTCCAGTAGCTTGGAATGGAAATTTCCAAGTTCAGCAAGACATCTAAGTAAGCTCTCTGTAGAGCCAATTCATGGCCTGAAAATACCCAATATCTATGAGAATTAATTTGGATAAAAACTATTAAAAATGCAGACTTATTAATATTTTTAAGAGGATACATTTAAGTATTGCAGGTGAAATGTTTATGTAATAAGCAAAGACCACACTACTGTAATGTGTGTTTCAGACAAACCAAAAATCCAGTGCTCAGAAGAATAAACATTCATAAACTCTGCAATCTAATTTTATACAGCAACAAAAACGTACAATAAATTTCACAATCTTATTGATCCTAATACCATTGGCACTGCCCCAGCAATTGATTAAGTCATTTGATCATCAGGAGAAAAGGAAGGAGAATGTAATATTTTAGTGGACTTCATAAATTCCAAGCCTCAGCTTTCAAGTCTAACCAATAATACAATAAACCATGGAGATCATAAATGGAACAACTAAAGTTTTGTAATTACAACATGGTTTATAATGTAATAATTTAGCAAATGGCAGGCATGCTTGATTTATGCAAGATGCAGAATAGTAGGTTGTTTCTCATCAGAGCTGTAGCAATACATTTTCTCATAAATATTCAGAACAATCAAGTTTTGCATCTCAGCCTCTCCAAATGGTAACTGCTTGTCTGGCATTGTCTAAATTCAAGGGGTTGTTTTAAAAGTGAAATAGATCTATTTCCCATCTTCCTTTTACGGATTTTTGAACCCAGTACTAATGTCTTTTTAGCTATAGAGAATGAAATTATTTTGGTTTTTTTCCATGACAGTAGGACCATTAAGTGCTTAAAATAGGCACAATATTTAGCATTGCCCAGTCAGTCTAAAAGGCTCAGAAATTGCAGTAGCAACATTCAGTTACTGGGTTGCTTTGCCAGCCTTTCTAATGGCACATGTGTGCAGGAGGTAACAGGAGAATAACATTTCCTCATCATGCCCATGTATCACCTGCCCCTCACAGGAGGTTTCTGATCTGGGTATTTGTCTCTCTCTCAGCACCTCTGAAATACATTTTAAGGTTTGGGGTTTTGGTTTTTCTCTCGGCAATACCAGCAGATTACAAAAACCCCTCAGATCAGAAGAGGTACTGGATGTTTTGATTCAGTTTCAAACCCACCCCTTCAGCTCCACTCCCAGAAACAGCCTGTGCTGCAGACAGACCTGGAGCCCCAGAACGCCTGTCAGCCATCGGTACAGCGTGGTCAGAGCACTTTACACGTAGGAAACTCCTGCAGACATGGAACCTTCTTAAAGTGGCTTCCAATCTGTTAAAGGGCACACAATACCAAGAACAAGAAGCCTGCATGGCACTCTGTAAGTTGTAAAGTCAGCTGGCTTTCAGACAGCTCCAGTCTGTTCACACAGCACAGCTCAGGTTTGTGAGCCAAGAAAACACATTCAGCCTGCTGAGAACTGGGGGCAGTACGTCTGGCCACTGATGTCTACTTCACCTCAGAAAACATCTCTGTACTGAGAGAAAAGAAACCTGTATTCTCCTGACAACAATACATCCATTTTCATAAGTTCATTTTAAACTTAAGGAAAAAAAAAAAAAAAAACAAAAAACCCAAACAGCAACAAACCAAGGCATCAGCCCTGCAAAATCAGTTTCACAGTGTTGAAACCCCCAGAGCTGTCTCCTCAGGCACCCTGACAGTCAGTAGAAGCTCAAACTCTCTTGCTGCAGCCAAAATATAAATCCATCTAAAAATCAAACCCAGACAGTGTTGCAGTGCTCCTAGGAAGCCTGTTTTGCACAGCAGAAATCCACCTACTTAAACAGTGCAGAGCAAGGGAATGACTCAGGACACTGCCCTTGTCCATGGGTAGATTTCCATTTACAGGAACAAATACTGGTGCAACAACAATCATTCTGCCTGAGCTGCCTCTCCTGGTCAATATGTCTGTTGTGCTCTAAGGAAACTTTTCTGCTAATTACTCTGTGGTACATTCTTATATTTTGGCCAAATGATCATACTTCAGACAGATTTTCCGAGGCAGTAAATGGAGGCAGTGTCCCATCCCCTTCCACTCCCTCAGTGCAGACACTGCAGCCAGCACAGAAGCTGATAACTCATAAATGGGAGATACCACGCTGTCCTGTGCCTGTACACAGGGGAAGGGCTGGCCAGGCAGTAGTGGGCTGGGACAGCATTCAAGAAGCTTCCTAGTCCCAAGGCTTCACAGGCCTCATAAAATTTATTAGCTCCAAATTTATGGCAGCTCTTGAAGAGCGAGTCATGTACGGTCTAATCCTCAGTGGAAAATTCACAGTAAAAATTCCCACATGAGAGAACTAGCCAGTGCTGTGGGAGTCCCTAGCAGCAGGGCAAATTCTGGGAGAGACACCCAAAATCTGGCCTGCTGTATATTCACCTTTCAGGACACTGTCATATGAAATACCTGCCCATGACAGCAAGGTCTCATCCCTTTGAAGGAAAGGCATCTGCTGCTGAACAGCTCAGCCCAATAAAGGGAGCTGATGTCACCATGGGCCTACATGAAATACTATCAAATATGTGACTTATTTCCACTAGCTGTTACTTCTAAAGTGGTGTTCCCTCCTTTTTTTAATCTTAATTTCTAAGCATCTCTTAAAAAAAAAAATAAAAAGCTCCTCTTGAGTTTCATCAGAAATGACTTGGATGATCTTCTGTTAAAAGAATGACTTTTATCCTCATTCAAATACATATTGTATTGGCTTAGAAACATCAAAGAGGCAATGTCTTTACATATTCTATTTCTAAGAAAAGAAAAGGAGTTCTCTCTTTATTAACATTGGTAATGTTGAATCTTATAATGAAAAATGCACAAAAGCAATATTTTTGATGAATAGGTAATAGAACAGCACTGAATAAGAGAGCATTAATATATTTTTACCCAAAGATTCACTCAGATAATGCATCGGGAGGGTTTTGAACTGAGATGAAGCCACGAGCAAAAATGAGGTCGGTGGTCTCCCACTCCCCCTCCTACAGCCCAATATTTTTATTGACCTTGAAAATCCACCACGCAGCTCAAGCACAGCTTCCAACACGTGGCTGCCACAGCCCACAGTGAGCACAGCAGGAGCACTTCCTCTTGGGCCAGAAGCACTTTGCAGGACACAGATAACCATGTCTGACCACACCAATATGCAAACACTACCTAGGGCAGCTATTTGAATTATGAGTGGAAAAAATGCAGTAGCATCTTACAAGTCAGATTTTTGTACCCATGGATATTTTCAGAGTTTTTATTGCATCAGCAAGTGACCTGCAATAAAGTCTGCAGCATTTTCTGGTAGGGGGTGGGCACATATCCTTTCTGTTTCTACTATGTGTAGCACAATAGAGCCTTTGTGATGTTCCCCAGAAAACTTATTTATGGACTTGAATTTTGAACATTCCTTTCACTCTTTGTCATCTTTTACCATTGTCTTTGAACCACTGTGATAATGAAATTACAAAGGGCCATATAAGCAGTTAGATTGGAAAACAAAAAGGGAGAAAGAAAAAAGAAATTTTAAAGTAAACCAGGCATGACACTCCCCTGCATTTTTCATTACTTAATTATAGTCAATAGAAATCACAAAAATCTAATATTAATTTGAGAAAAAAACCCTTGTCTGTTGAATTCTAAAATTTCTGTTGAGGTCTGCAAAAGGGATGTCATAGGAAAATACACTGTACTAGAATAACAGCCACATATTTTTGGATTTGTGTCACATTGAGAAAATACCTTCATATGTACATATAGAAAAGATGGTAGTTCATTCTTCAAAACATTTTAATTTGGGTTTGGAATTTCAAAAATTCCAACAAATCAGTGTTGGAAAAATAATTTCTACAGTGACCCCTTCACATCATTTTCTTTGCTCCTCTGGTTTTACATAAAATGGAAATGTGCATTTGGGAGTGTTGTACATTGCAGAAGTAAACATATTCCTTCTTAATTCTTCCTGTTTTCCTTTACTCCTTTTATGATAAAAGAATTGTTTCACAGCAACAATATCTTGAAAAATGAAGATGTGTTGGGATCAGAGTTTGTATGAAAGAAAAGTAGTGGAAGATGCAGTGATAGATGAAGAGTAAGGATGAATTAAAAAAAATCAGAGAAGAAAAAGCAGAGAAGCATTAGTGCATCTATGAGTGACACTGATGAGAGACAGCACCCTCATCCTCATGAATCTCTTCTCTACCAAACAAATTTATTTTCCACAGAGGATTTAATCCACCTCTCCATTCAAGACCCACTTGTCTGCTCATTTATCAGTTCCTTCCCCCATCACTTCTGTGCCTGAAATCACATCCTACAACCACAGAACCAGAGCTATGGGCAGGGATGTGACCCAGCTCAATGCACTGGGCAGGTTCTCATCCCATCCATATTTCAAATCCTTTGCAAAAGCAAGGTTCCCATGCTCATTATACTAACATACATAAAATTTCCCTATCCTTCTCCTTGTTTTCCTTTTCTTCTGTATCTCCACTTGTCTGTCTTTACTACGTTCAACACTCACAGCAAACACTTTTTCTTGTCCATGCCTGGAGCTTGGCTCATACAGGGGTCTACCATAGATAAGTGGACAACAATTTAATCTGCACTCAATCTTTGTGATCTATGGAATAGCAAGGTCTTGTTTGAAGTGTGGTATTACATCTGGAAACAGCAAACAAGAAGCTAATTATTTTTTGTGTTTGTCACTCTTTTTCCTATGGATTCAGCCACTGTCTCAGCCTGCTGACTCTGAGCTTCAGAGAAACAAGAGACCAGCAGGGCTGAACTGCATTAGGGGTAAAAAAATAGTTCAAACAAAGAGAAAGAGTAAATCTAGATGTCTATAACATCTGAGGTAGTGTCTCAGGACACAGACATAATACTAAGTCAAGTAGGGAAACACTGGCATTTTGACAATTATGGAGTTCAAAAATTGCCCATGGTCAATCAAATTGGAGTTAACAAATGGAATACAAACTGCACAAGGAGATGTGAAATGAGAGAAAAGAGTACTGGGATTAAGAGCTAACTCAGAGCTGCAGTAGACTCACAGGGTTTGTAACAGCTACTGTAATTTCTGCATGAGAATAAACACTTCAGAGATAGGAAGGGGAAACCAGGGGAAAGAAAAAGAAAAAGAAGGGGAGGCCAGTCATTCTCTCTGCTTTTAAAACATAAACCATTAGTAGAAAAAAGTTTCTAAAGTTACTTTCAAAACCAAGAGATGTAACAGCTCCCTGTGCTGTCATTATCAACCAAAGATTTTGTCTTAAAAGGGACTGGGAGAACATTTTCTTAATGATTATTCAAAACTCTGCTTTTAAGATACAATAAAAGTTATGAGAACAGAATTTGCACATGAAATTTTACAGAGCTGTGAAAAATTAAACTACATGGGAAATAGCCAAAAGAAACATTTTATATATTTGTATGTACATTTGTGCATATGCTCCAAAACACAGCACACTCAGTGACAGCCAAGAAGCTTGCGTGCTACAACAAGGGATTTATGAAAGTAAAGTCAGGCCTCTCTTGAGGCTGGAAAAGAATGTGCTGTTCCAATCCTCTCTGTTTCATCAGCTTTTGGAGTCCATGCTGACATTAATATGCACACCCCAAGATTCACATGGACACCAAAACATGTGGGCTAAGAATAATCACCACATCAGAGATTGACATAAAGGACAATGTTTGTCTGACAGGAGAACATGGAGCAAACAAAGCACTGACATACAGAGACTTGAAGCCACACAAGGAAACAGACTTGAGTCTGCAATCACTCCCCTCCAACAGCATCTCGCTGTTGCCACTCCCAAAAACTGAGCAGAGACACTCCATGTTCACATTGCTGCTGCTCCCCAGATAGAGGCATTTCAACAGTGCCTATGTGATTTGAGTCAACCAAATCCTGTCACTTTGATAAATCCCTGCCCATTTATCTAGTGTTTAAGAATTAAACTCCTGGAAATATAATTACATCCAATATCCTCTCCTCCTGCTTCGCTCCTGCTGCAAATAGGGGCATTGCAATTTTAAAGCATGTGCCTTCCCAACTTTGCTTTCTAAGGATTTAAAAGCAAATCTTCCCTCACTGTGCACAAAGTGGAGGAGAATCATGAAGTGTCTGAGGTTGGAGGGGACCTCAAAGATCATCTAGTTCCAACCTCCTGCCATAGAAGGAGTACCTTCCACTAAACCAGGTTTCTCAGAGTCCATCCAGGGGCCTTGAACAATTCCAGGGAAGGGGCAGCCATAGCTTCTCTAATTGATCTGTTCCAGGGCCTCTCCACCCTCAAAGTGAGGAATTTCAAAGCCATGCAAGTGATTTTCAGCAAAAGCAGGAAGGGCAGCCAGGTTTGCTGGCTGGCAGGTGAGGTGGGAACAGCCTGTTTGCTGCTCTTCTGTTCTGTGCTGAGCCATGGCAGAGGTCCTGTGCTAGGCTAGAACAAGGCAAGGCATTGCAAATTTTCATTACAGACATTTCTCCAAAGCATGTCTACAATCAAAATATAATTACATTTTCTTTTTAAAAGCATAGGACAGAAGGTGCACAGTTCCTAAATCCTACAACATTCAAAGATACAGCCCTGTTTAATTATCATACAACCACAAGGGAAAGATTCCCAAAATCTTCTAACTGAAAGAGTTATTGCTATAGTTTCAAGGGCAACAACATAATGTGAACTCTCAGTTGAAGATGCCAACTGTACTGAAAACTAGAGATAAAAAACAACTTATAGCAATGGAAGAAGAACAAGGCAAACTAAGGATATAACCACACAGCAAAGAGCAAGGAAACAGAGAAGAGATAATTTACAAAATCCTGCAGGATAGAGNACAGTGCCTATGTGATTTGAGTCAACCAAATCCTGTCACTTTGATAAATCCCTGCCCATTTATCTAGTGTTTAAGAATTAAACTCCTGGAAATATAATTACATCCAATATCCTCTCCTCCTGCTTCGCTCCTGCTGCAAATAGGGGCATTGCAATTTTAAAGCATGTGCCTTCCCAACTTTGCTTTCTAAGGATTTAAAAGCAAATCTTCCCTCACTGTGCACAAAGTGGAGGAGAATCATGAAGTGTCTGAGGTTGGAGGGGACCTCAAAGATCATCTAGTTCCAACCTCCTGCCATAGAAGGAGTACCTTCCACTAAACCAGGTTTCTCAGAGTCCATCCAGGGGCCTTGAACAATTCCAGGGAAGGGGCAGCCATAGCTTCTCTAATTGATCTGTTCCAGGGCCTCTCCACCCTCAAAGTGAGGAATTTCAAAGCCATGCAAGTGATTTTCAGCAAAAGCAGGAAGGGCAGCCAGGTTTGCTGGCTGGCAGGTGAGGTGGGAACAGCCTGTTTGCTGCTCTTCTGTTCTGTGCTGAGCCATGGCAGAGGTCCTGTGCTAGGCTAGAACAAGGCAAGGCATTGCAAATTTTCATTACAGACATTTCTCCAAAGCATGTCTACAATCAAAATATAATTACATTTTCTTTTTAAAAGCATAGGACAGAAGGTGCACAGTTCCTAAATCCTACAACATTCAAAGATACAGCCCTGTTTAATTATCATACAACCACAAGGGAAAGATTCCCAAAATCTTCTAACTGAAAGAGTTATTGCTATAGTTTCAAGGGCAACAACATAATGTGAACTCTCAGTTGAAGATGCCAACTGTACTGAAAACTAGAGATAAAAAACAACTTATAGCAATGGAAGAAGAACAAGGCAAACTAAGGATATAACCACACAGCAAAGAGCAAGGAAACAGAGAAGAGATAATTTACAAAATCCTGCAGGATAGAGGGTAGACCTTGGGGGGGTCTAAACAGAAAACAGCATTTCAGCTGTGATTTCAGGATCTGAATCAGTAGGATACCAGTATAACTAGCAAGCAGCACAGTTCTTGAAGCAGGCATTGCTAGGCTTACCACCACCATCCTGTCCACCAGCAATGAAAATTGCAAAGATAAACTCTCAGGTCTTCCCAACTTTCTCTGCAGTAACTGCCTCCATATAATCATCATGAATATCATCATCTTTATGAACAGGAAGTTGGAAACTGTGTTTTCTGTTTTGGCTGTGCTTGTTGGAGACTAAGCTCTGGGTTTCTGTTATTTATGGACTTAGATAAGGGATGTTTCAAATTTCTGTCTTCAAACTTTCAACACTTTCTCCTGGTCAGAGCTCTTTCTCCTAAGAAAGATGACTTTACAACAGCACTGTTGTAAATTAATGGTCAGTTCTGCCAAAAGAGAACAAAAATGTTTAGGATTCTCACACTTGCTTACATTTTATAGACAAAACATTTGACATGGAGATGGAAAGATGATGACTGCACTGAGTGTTGGTTAAACTCTCCTGCTTATCCAGACAGCTGCACGTTGCACAGCTTGAATGCAGGATCTCAGCCACGATTTCTGTCACTCAGTCACTGCTGATGGAAGTGCTGTGCTATAATTTTCCTATATTTCAGCAGCATCTAGAAACACCAGATGTGGTTAAAGTCCTGTGAGATTACACAGAACACAGCCCTTTTGTAAAAGACCAGTTGCCTTCACTCAGCTGCCCAGGGTTGGGTGATGTGTAGTGTGAAAGTTGCTCTTACCCTTGGGGACTCACTGCTCAAAAAAAAAATTCCTTGGTTCTGTTCTTTCTTTCTTTTTTTTTTTTTTTTTTAAGAGAAGTCAAACCAAGTCATTGTACAGAGTTTTCTAAGATTCAGCAGAAATAAACCCCTGATTTTCTGAGGCTGAGCCCACTGCTTGAGCACATCATAGATCACCTGCCCTCCCTCCTTCAGCTCTGGTACAGCCAGGTGTTCCCTCAGCTGCAGACCCCGCTGGAGCAGCAGTGTCCATCTGCCCAGGTCACCCAGAGCTGTGCCTGGTGGTCACTGCATTTCAGCTGCAGCACTCCTGCACGGGGCTCAGGGCACAGGCCTTGCTCACAGCACTGGGTGCTTGTGCTCAGGACCCCAAAACTGCTTCCCAAATATACTGGGAAACTTTTCAGGAATTTAAATAACAGGTTTAGCTTGCATCCAGCCTTCTCCTACACCCACAGAGGAAAGGATTTTTACAGCATACCTGATCTACAAGCACAAAGACAATTTAGACAGCTGGAGAAAATGAAGGAGCCTATACCTTGTAAGGAAAACTCTTTTCCTTGGAATGATTCAGCATCCTGAGCTCAGTACTGAGCAGAGACTACCCTGACCCTCCACCATTGCCTCTTTCAGTCCCACTTCTGAATGTCTCCTATTTGTTGCTCACTGCAATATTTGGAAGCCCTGAGTTAGGCTGGGCTCTGCTAGTCAATATACAACACTATCATGAAGCCCAGTTAATAAAAATGTGGGACTTCTTAGCTGGTTTTGGAAGCTTTGAGTGCTAGAAATTTATCTGTTAATGAATGAAAATTAAACATCTTTTCTTCTCCTTGACTCCTAGAATTGGGTCCTTAAAAAAATGTCACCTCATAAGAACTGTAAAAGACCATCCTAATTTCACACCCAGGATGTTCCAGTCTCTGGAATATCCTTATCTATTTCCTTCCTATCTGATGTTCTGTTGTCTATCTTCATTACAAAAGCAAAAAGCCTGTTACTAAATTGCTGAGAGCAGCATGATTATTTGCACTTGTGTAATTTGTCATGTACAAGGGGAAAACTTGCCATCATATTAAGTTATGGCATTCTTATAACTACTTGCCACAGCCAGCAAAAGATTACTTAAAAGAAATTACTTCAGGACACCAAAACAAAGATGAGTTGGTTTGCTTCTGATAATTTTTCAGCTTGCCTTTTCTTTAGAGAGCAGTAGGAGAACTGTCTTGGTATGCAAACATGGAGCCCAAATTCATCTGTTTCTATACATGCTGCTTCCCAGGTGAGCAGGGTGCAAACATACATAATATATATGGGTCAAGTTTGATTGCTTAGGAAGGAGGCAATAATGCAGGACTAATTATTTTCCTGACCTGATGGGTAATATTTTATTTAACTCCACTCTAGGGAAGCTAAACTAGATGGTGGGAAAGAGAAATGTATTCTCAAAGGACTAATGCCAGTTCATGCAGCACCTTTGATTTTTGCATATGCTCGATGATTGCGATAATTTAAAAATATTATTTATTCATTATGTTTTTATTCGGACTCCCAATGCAAAGGTTACATTTTCCTATTCCCCTCCCCATGCCTAATATTTGTTTCAGTTGCATTTTTCAAACCATTTACTGTCTGAAGGGTAAGTAGAATGACACTGCTCATAATGTGCAAATAAATGTGAAATAAGCTAGTCAGCTCAAGTGGAATGAATTACTGTCACTGGTAAAATAAGGCAAGAGGGAACAGCTGCCTTGGGAGCTAAAAAAGACTCCAGCAGGTACTGCTATTGAGCGACTGGAATAACACTTACTATGATTTATCAAACACCACTTGAAAGCACTTCTGAGGCATTAAATAGGCATGAAAAGAGGCTTTAGTGGCAACAGGACCATGCCAGAACTGAGTGATTAGGAGACTCAAAAGCTTGACCCCAACTTGCAGCCTATGAACAAGGGATGCCAAAAATCTTCAAAGATGTGCGGAAGAAAATGGAGGGAACAGTCAATTTTGAAGAGATGACCACAGAGCTACTGGGTCCTATTACAAAAAGCTGATTGCACGACCATGGAGAAAGGGAAAAACCCCAGTCCATGATTGCTACCACAGCACTGCACCAGCCCACCAGAAAATAGCTTTGCGTACAAATAATCTCATAAATGAAAGAAAATACTTAAAATATTTTCAGTTGCAACATCCCTTGGTGAAAGACAATTCGCTGCCCTCCCAGTTTTCACTGCCAGCCTGCAACCACAGCAAAGCCTTTGTGGCAGAGGCTGGCACAGAGGCACCACAGGTTACATGGCCCGTTGGCGGCCGTGGGGCAGGGCAGGAGATCTCAGAGCTGTCCCACAGCAGCTCCAGCGGTGGGAACAGCCCCTGCTGCTGATATTCCTCACCCTGCGATCTCAGCTGGCCCCACCTCACCAGTGTCACACAGGTACATCAGGACAAGGAGGAGGCGGCTCCCGCAGCGACATCAAAGATCTTTAATTGCACCAGACCCAGGGAAGGGAGGCCTTGCTTGGGTGTCCAGCACACGAGGAGGGCACAGGTCAGTTCCCCGTGGGTTTTTAAGGGGGTCCTGAAAAGGAGGCAGGGAGAGAGAGGGTCAGAGCGGGGTTTAGGGTTACAATTTCTCAGGGGTCTATGAATATTCCCAAGCTTTGATGGGAGGAGCGATTCCAAACAGGCTCAAGAAGGGGGTGGCTCAGATCCACCACCAGCTTCTTTGATTTCTCAGCCCCCCCCCAGTCCAACTGGGGTTTAGCCACCACCACAACAGGTCAGCTGGCAAAGACCAAGGTCGTGCTTTCAGGTCTCACCTGCACAGCCTCTGCTTATTCTGCTGGTGTGAATAGAGTGTTTTGATGTTGGGCAAGCTTTTAAGGATGGTCCTGCTCCACAAAGCAGATCCCATGGTGTAAGGACTGGAGGATGGAGTAGCTCAGACAGCAGCAGCCTTTTGCTGCACTCCAGCTGACCTCACAGCAAAGGGGCTTCCCAGGAAGGGAACTTTCCATTCTGCCCAGGGGCAAGGATTGCCCAATGGCAAGGATTTCTGTGCTCAGCATGAGGCAGAGCTTTGCCAGCCCCACATTACTCCCTCAGCCTTGTAGCACCTGCTGTTTCAGCCCTCACCTTCTGGAGAGAGGCATTTGCACCCATTTAACACTGCATTTTCTTCACAGGAAAATATGTCATTATGCAAGTTACTACAGTGAAGATTTTAGACAAGAAAACCTTAGTTTGTGGCAGAGTTCCCAGCTCCCTGTCTCATCTTCAGAAGAATTGCCACCTAGAGACTGCTGTGGGTGGGGAAAAGCATTAATGGAGAGCTCTGAGGTAGATAGGGAAGTACAGTTTTTCTTGCACTGCCTAATAAACTACATTTCACCATCCAACTTTATGATTTTCCGCAAAAAATAGACCTCTCCCTACTTCTCTGCAAAGATTTACTAGCAGCAAGTTGTAAAATGGTCTCACATTACTAAGACTTCATTATTTTCACAAAATATACTACTGTCATCTACTTGCACATTATGAAGTGTTATCATAAAACAAATCTTTTACAGTCATTAGTATGAATTAGTGAATTTCTACTGTCTGTTAAAGACAATTGTTACTGTTCTGAATCTTAAAGAACTAAACCCCATCACCATTGTGCCTGAAACCAAACAATGCTTGAAAAATACATCAAACAAATGCTGATACTGCAGTGCACAAGGCCCATAGCATTTCCTCATGTTCCCAGGAAGCTCTCAGTGAGAGACATCAGTTACAATACAACAGTAATGGCACTGAAGATTTATCACAGATTTATCCACAAATAGTCCGAAATGGCACAAAATCAAAATAACCATGAGGTCATCTTTCCATGGCTGGCACAACAAAAGCAAAACAAAATAACCACTCTCCTGTTGTTTTAACAGTGGGGAAGGCACCAAGACAGGGCAGGAGACCCTCCATGAGGTTGTTGTACCCAGGAACTTGCTGTTGGAATACAAACCAGTCAGCAGTGTGTGCTGTGAGCCTTCTGAAGCTG